>CM076581.1:1141000599-1141156009 GCA_034641835.2 Pinus albicaulis
TGGTGGAATAGATTCTGTAATGTGCATGAAGTTAAAATAGTGTGTGATCAGGAGAATCTTGGATATATAACACATAAGTTATATAATTTCTACAGAGGGTGCTTCAAAATCAGAGCAACATGCTGCAGGCATATTGTTGGAACACCTTCCTTGCTAAGAGGGAGTGTTTATTTTTGTAGCATTCAGAAGTGTTCCAAGTCTCAAACTTTGCAGGGAGGCTTGGATAGTAGCATTCCAAAGAACCCATAAACAGTTTGTGGAAATTCCACTCGGTTCATGACTTATAAAATAATTAATTATTTTAATGAAAACCCTAAGTCTAAACTTACGGAAATGAAATAATTAAAGGGTATTAATAAGTCAGAGTGTGAATCTTCTAGAAAAAATGGATCAAGTCAAGTTTAATCTTAGCCATTGATTAATCTTTTAACTTGGGTCGTTGGTTCTCCAAAAGGAAGATTATAAAATAAGGCTTAAGGGTCATTTGGAAAACAAGCTGGGCATACACTCAGTACCCGAAGGAGATCCATTATGATGTAGAATTTGATTTCAGTGGGAGAGTTGAAGGGCGAGAAGTTGCAGAAGCAGGAGGAGGGAGTCAGTGGTGATAGAGAACAAGGACGAAGGGCAACAATGGGTCACTGGAGGTAGCTTGAGGCTGCAGCGCAGAGAACGCACACAGTCTCCACGCAGACTCACGCAGTCTAGCACTGGGACTGCATATTGAATCACACAGACAGACACAGGAGCATGCAATGGTTGTTCAGGGTGTCAGAGAATTGTCCGAGTAAGCCAAAAATTCAGTCTCAGGTGTTTCAGAATTTATCTGCCGTTATATTTTCCTGTAAGGATATCATTTGCTAAATAATTAATAAAACCCTCATCTGCTGCTCCAGTTTTCCCACATTGGGTTTTTCCGGGGACAATTGTCCAAAAATAACTCTGTACATGTGATTGATTCTTGTGCTTGTTTTCTCCACTATTTATTTCTCTACATATATATTTATGGATATTGTAGTAGTATTTATTTCGATGTTTGCTGGAAGATTTCTGAATAATAACTTATTGAAATAATAAGTAGGAGAAATAAATCTATCATTGCAACTGTTTAGATTTCAGTTTGAAATTTTCACAGTTCAATTTTCCAGTGCAGGTGATTCAGCACGAGAAATTGAGTCAGAGGCCAAGTTGCAGGTGGCAGAGTAGTAGATTTATGGAGAAGATTTATAGTGTTGTAGCAATAAGCTAAGAGAGGTTGAGTTGTACTCAAGGATTTGTGCAAGGCATGCGCATAGGGTTTCTAGGGAGAGTTTGATTCAACTAGATGAGTTGATTCAGTTGCTGGAGGTTGGGATAAAATTTTGGAAGCCTAGCGAGTCACTTCCTGAGGCAGAGATAGGCAGAGTGGCTGGATTTAGTGAGTTTCAGAGGCAGAGCAGAAAGAGCCTACGCAAGTACTACGCAGAGGCTCGCGTAGGGGCAATTCATACAAGCTATTTTGGCTAGATTTCAGAGCAGAATCAATTGTGAAGTTGAGGCAATTGTCTCAAAAATATTTTTCCAGTACTTGGATTGCCAGTTTGGCACAGTGTTATCAGGACCAAAGAGCACCGGTTTGGACCGGTCGGTCCAACCATTTTCATCCCTAAACCGGTTGAGACCAGTGCAATGGATCGAAAATGGCTGGTTTGGTACTGGATCGACCACTTTTGTGGAACCGATACTGAACTAGCCGGTTCAATGCAACCTCCTAACAACTCATGCGTGGGGCCCATTCAAGCGATTTTTTTATTGTTTTTTTATTTTTAAAATATTTTTCTTGGTTGGGGCTTCGAGGTGTGAACAGAATTGGAGTGTTTTTGAGTGAATACACACCAAGAAGAGGAACTGTTTGGAGCAAAAATGGTCGAACGACATGGATTATGTTTTGTACAACCTTAGGTTGAGGCGAAACTAGTTACTGAAAAAAAAACTTGAATCAAGCAACATAACTTTGGATGAATTTGATCCATCATCAGAGTGAGTTGTGGAGACCCAGGAACCAAAATTTGAAAATGAAGATCTTTCTTGGATGGACTTGGGCCCACTTCCAGCTCCACCTTCAATGCCAAGGGAATCAAGTCAAAATCCACTCTATAGATCCTTAGTCTGTTATTGCTAATTCTGGAGATGAGAATGAGGGGGAGGTTGAGGATTGTTGATTCTGATTAGTAATTTAGTACTAATAGTATTGTAGTTTGATGTATCATAGGGTATTTAGAGTCTGTATCATGATATATTTTGTTTGAGACATGTATTGCAGTAAATGTTATTGTATTATTATCATATTATGCACTCTTGCTATATCAATGAGAAATTTTTCATATTTGTGCATAAATGGTTTGAATTTATATGGATGCACATGAATATATATGTTTTTCTAAAAATTTGAATATTTTATGTATTTTTGCTCTACCGATATTTTGGTCCGGTTTTTTTACCAGTTTTCGTCTGGTTTCCGGTCTGAAGGGTCATCTATTCAACAATCAGTCTAGTTCTGATAACTATGGTTTGACATCCAAATTATTGTACTCATATATACTGCTGAAGAAAAATAATAAAACCCTCATTTTCTGCACTAGTTTTCCCACATTTGGTTTTCCTGGGGACAATTGTCCAAAAATAACAGTGTCACAATTCTTGTGTTTTTGTGCTAGAATTTCTCAATTTCCATTATTTTATTTTTCGCCGTATTTTTATGGTGAAAATTGCAGTTGTGCTTTTATTCATTGTTTTTCGTAGCAAATAAATGCACAATTAAATTTACAGTTAGGAGAATAATTCCCAGTTACTGCAATAGATGGAATTTCCACATGGTATCAAAGCGTAAGTTATCAGCCTGGAAGCTTAGAAGCGGAGGAGAGAATTTCGCTGGTCAGAGGGAATAGCAGGCTGAAATTCTTAGAGGTAGCGCAATTCCTTGATAGGCAAGCCCAATTTTTGGTGTAGAAATTCGAATATCAGTTGCAGGGTTGCAGAAAAACCGAGTTAACTAGGATGGTAATTCTAGCTGTGAGAGGGAGCAACAACAACTCATATTTTCGCTGAGCAGATTTCTAGTTGGACATAGAGGGTTCTATAGCAACATAATCAACATCAAGTAAAAGAGGAATAACACACATCTATGAACATGGACATAATCAACATTCTAGAGGATTCACACTTGTCATCCAGGTTGGAAGATGAATTTTCTTGCTTGTCACGATCAACTTCACAGCGTGTCTAGTATATAGACAATGGAGCATCAACTCATATGACAGGGGTTAGAGAAAACTTCTCTAGCTACAATGAGGAGTATATGGATTTTTAGATTATGATGGGAAAGATAACAAAGTGTAATCCAATAAGGGGATGTTCCATCGACTTTTACAGGGTGTCAGGAACAAACACCAACGCTACAGATGTATTGCATGTGCTAGGATTGGGTATGAACCTGATTTCAGTTTCCCAGTTACGATAAGGGCTATGATATCCACTTCGTAGGGAAGAAAGTGTTTGTCAAACACTCAAACTGGAAGAGGGTAAGACAAATTGTATTTCGAAGCAACAGATTATATAGGTTGCAACTTGACTCTCCAATGGCACTGATAGGCAGTGACACTGGCAATGGAAGGAACTAAATGAGTTATGGCATAAGAGAATGTGACATCTACACCATGGAGCACTCAAAATGCATAGGGAAACAATAACAGAGGTTCCAGAGCTTGGCATGGAACAAGAACTTGGGAAGTATGCTAAGTTCAGAGGTTCAGAGGATGCGTACTTGGGAAGTATGCTAAGTTAAAATTAACAAGAAGTGACATCAGATCATATGGCGTGTTAGGACTTATACATTCAGATATTTGTGGATTGATGTCCACTAGAGCTTTTAGTGGTGCCAAATACTTCGTCACCTTTATCGATGACCATTCCAGGAAAACCTGGATCTACTTCTTGAAGACCAAAGATGAGGTCTTTTATAATTTCAAAGAGTTTAAGGCCCTCGTGGAGGATGCGATAGGGAAGAAGATCGAGGTGTTTCGCTCAGATAATGGTGGAGAATATATTGATAAAGACTTCACAGAATTTTGTGCAAAAGAAGGCATCATAAGGGAATGGAAAACTTTGTATAATCCACAACAAAATGAGGTAGCGGAGCAGAAAAATAGAACCATGGCTGGGGTTGCAAAAGCAATGTTATATGACTAGGATTTTCCCAAGTTTCTATGGGCAGAGGCATGTAACATGGCAGTGTATATTCAAACAGGACTCCTCATAGGGCATTGGGATAGAAAACACAAGCAGGGGTCTTCATAGGGAAGAAGCTAGAAGTAAGTCACTTCAGGATCTTTGGCAGCGTTGCTTATTGCCACGTTCCAAATGAGAAGTGCACCAAATTGAATACGACTGCATAAAAGGGTTTCTCGTTGGGTATAGCAAGACCTCCAAGGTATATAGGATCCACATTCCTAGCAATAGGAAGATTGTGGTGAGACGAGATGTAAAGTTCATGGAAGACTGAGCTTTCAAGAGATATCATGAGATGCCTACAGGTGATCAGAATCAACTAGTTGAAGCTTCATTGGTCCAGCAACAGGGGCGGCCAGTGGGAATACCAGTGGGACAATGACAGGGATCCAGTACAATAACTAGTACTAGCATTTCCTCAGGAGTAGGGAATCCAGTGAGATCTTAGGAAACGAAGCAGTAGGGGCAGGATGAAGAGGAGTTGGTAGAACCTCCCACTACTAGTGGTCAAGCTAGCAGAGAGGTTTGCCAGACATTGAGAGATGCAGAGGAGTTTGTTGGATCTCCTAGGACGAACAAGAGAGAGCACATGCAACCTGATAGATATCAAGTGTTGGTAGCTCAGGTTGCAGAACCATCCAAATTTCAGGAAGTTGCACAACATTAGGTGTGGGTAGATACCATGGTAGAAGAATACAACTCTATCATGACAAATGATGTTTGGGAGGTGGTGTTGAGGCCTGAGGACAGGTCAGTTGTAGGTTATCGATGGATCTACAAAATCAAGTATGCTACAGATCAACGTTGCACGAAGTGGGGACGAAGAGGGGACGTTTTTTGGAAGCAGGGATGTAGAAGCGTCATTTTCCAAAAATTTAGGAAGTGAAGTGTTTCGGAAGCATCTAGTGTGTATATATATATATATATATATATTTTTTTTTTTTTTTTTGCATTTATATTCAAAACAAACATCCCAAATACCATATTAGTTGTAGAAGACATGAAAACATGCATATTTTTACACAAATCAAGATAGATATGAAATCCATGATTCCATTTTACATCAATAATTAATTATTCAAGCATCAACCATCTAGAATCTAGATTCTAGATCCTAGCAATTACAAACATACATCAAATTTTTAGGCATGATAAAACATTTAAGCATACTATAAAACATAAATGATAAACATAAAACATTTAACCATATTATAAAACATAAATCATATTATAAGTGAGCAATTGTCAACATTAGTCATGTCCAAAATTCAAACAATAATTTTTACAAAATAGGCCACTTGGCCACCACCAAGACAAAAAAGTTCAAATTCACAACAAGCCTACAATTCTAATGATAATCTATGACAAAAGCAATAAAGTGCGAACACTGAAAATATCTACTAATCTCTCCTCCTTCCACCACGAAGAGTACGTGACGGTGCGCCTCCACATGGTGGCAATGAAGAAGATGGTGGTTGTGGAAGTTGTGGCACTGGGACTGTAACTGATGAAGACGAAGCTCCTGTTGTTGGTGTTGAACCATGGAACCTAGGAAGCAAGGGACAGTGGGGGGTGGCATGTCAAGTCGATCATCATCATCATGGATAAGAGCATCCTCTAATTGCTTTAATCGCAACACTCCATCCTCCAAATTGGCCTCCTCTAGCTACCTGTCCCAAACCTTAAGGTCTCTATTACTCTTTGCATCATCACAGTAATGGGACAACAATCGCAAGTTGTAATGAACATAAACCAAGCTCTCTGCCCGGTCTAAATTCAACCTGTTCCTTTTAACACTGTTGATGAAAAAATAAGAGCTCCAACACCTCTCTGCAAAAGAAGTGTTTACCACCTGTGATAGCACCCGCAATTCCAAAGTCTATAGAAGTGGAGTAGCACCTCCATGCATGTTCCACCACTTAATAGAAGAAAAACTCTCTCGATCTCTAATAGCATGCATGCTCCCAAATGGACCAGTGGAAAGTGTATAGCTACTCAACTGTTTCCGTACTGAGTGTGACTCCTCCTCATCAGGGACTAATCTATCCAGTGCAATCATATATTTTTGTAGGACCTCTGGATCTACGTGTGGTTTTCTCCTGCTCGCCCCCCCAGGTGCTATTGTTGAAAGACATGATGGACTATAGTATTTAGGTGTCACGACATATGTTAATGCATGCAATGCAATATTTAGCATATCCCATCGTTTTACCACCTCTGCACGAATATATTTGTACAAGGTGGTATCTCTAGGCTCAACAATGTCTTTAATTTTCCCCAACATGTTATCCATTTGCTCATACACCTCCCCAATTATTGGTTGATCTAAATCTGCAAACTTGATCATGTAATAAATTGGTTTGGTGAATTGCAAAACATATTTAACCTGTGACCAAAATAACATGTCAAGAATAGTGTCCTTGGCTGCATTAGCACCATCTCTATTAGTGTTAATTTCCTCCCATGATTCAGCGGTGACCATTTTAGTTAAAGCTTGTCTCACCTTCACTAGCCGCCTAAAGGTGAGGTAATAACTTACAAAACTGGTTTTTGCAAGTTTAAGCAACTGCAACTTGGAGTAAGTGCCATAGAAGTAGTTTACCCTTGTATGCCCTGTGATAAATTTAATGAGTTTCTTCCCTCTCTTGTAAAGCTCATTAATCCACCCACATTATTTATGCTTCACAATATCATGCATCAAAAGGTTCAATGTGTGCACCAAGCACCCAGACCAAAATATGTGTGGATAAGTATGCTCAATAATTTTTCTTGCTCCCTTACAATTTCCTGCATTATGTGTGATCACTTGAACCACTTTACTAGGACCAACATCTCTGATTGATTGCAATAGGAGATCTGCAATGTTTTGGGAAGTTGCACTGAGAGAGGAGGAATCATAACATGCAATAAACACTGCACCACTCACAGAAACACCAAGAACATTTATCAAATGTTGGTTTCTGATATTTGTCCACCCATCTGATACAATGGATACCCCACTATCCACCCATTCATTTGTAAAACGTGTCAAAGCTACTTGAACCTTTCATTTTTCTCTTTCTAATAACATTGTTCTAGCTTTCTCATAGCCGGGGGACTTCTATCCTTTTGGGGCTTCATTGATGCCCTTTACCATTTCATGCCAATAGGGAGAGCAAAGCACATTGAATGGTACACTGCAAGCACAAAGAAACCGGACTATCTTGCCATCCACATCATCCCTCCCAGCAACATTAAGGAAATATGCTATTGTTTTTTACCTCCAGAACTTGCAGAAGCTCCATGAGGAGATGAGCTACCAAATCTAGAGGTTGCACTTGATTCAGATTGAGTTTTTTTTTTTTTTTTTTTTTGTGCAACCTCCTCTATTTGTATGTATTTTCTTCTTTGTTCAGTCTAAACCTTTGGGCAAATTGCTATCCCCACAACACCCTTTCTTTCAACACTGTCAATCACCCCACGAAGATTCCTCCTCACACGGGTATATGAACCACTATATGGTTTTCCTCCATGACAACCATGAGGGCACAAAAAATTGTAGCTTCCACCACCTTTCCCCCTTCAAGTTTGGTCACATAGTTCCACAACGGTGTCAATGCAACTTTCCCCTCATGTGATTCAATGTTTTCATCATCCCCTTCCTCTTCAAAGCCTTCCTCATCATCATACATTAGGTCACTCATATGGGGACCACTTTCCTCTTCTTCTTCATGTTCTTCTCTTTATTTATACTCCCCCTTACCATCATCAAAACCAAGAGTGGAATGATACATAGAACCCAAAAAAACATCAACTTTGAGTATGAATATAGATGGTGGACAACCTGCAAATAAATGTACAAGAAGAAAGAATGGGAAAGTGTAGGAGAGGGAGGAGAGAAAATACAAAAAACAATGACAAAAAAATGAGAAAGTTTGGGGTTTGCACTTACCTCTTTAGCTCTTGTAGATGGAAGCCCTTCTTTACTCCTCCGAGCTCCTCCTCAACTCTCTCTTCTCCAAGCTCTTGTCTCCTCTCTTTCACTTCTCTTCTCCAAGCTCTCTTCTCCTCTCTTCTCCAAGCTCTCCAAAAAAACAAGTGCGCAAATGAGAGGTGAAATAGAGCTTATAATATTTTCATCCTATCCCTAACCCAACACTAACTCACTTACTAACCCAGCTAAAAAAAAAAAAAAACACTAGTCTGAAATGCGCAAGTCGGATCCGTGCGATGCTGTATGAAACCGTTCGTGATCCGTATGGATCAATACAGGAATCGCAGCGCTTCCGTACGACGATCTACCACAAGGAAACGTGGATCCGTCCGTACGGTTCCAAAAAACCAGGAAACACAATTTTTTTTCCGAAACGCGTTTCGGGGGCAGATCCCATAAGGCTCTGTACGGACCGCGTTTCGGGGGTTGGAGTTGGGGGGGACGTTTCCTGCAATATTGCTGCAGATGTGTTAATTTTGGAAAAATAGGTCTGAACTCCATGTTGTGATGCTCAGATGAAGATGCCAATATTTTTATTGGATTCCTCTTTCAGAGAGGTGCAAGATCGATCTAAAGATCATCTTGATCCGATGAGCAAAACATTTATTTTGAATTAAATCCACTTATGTGCAAGGTCGACCAGAATTGTAATGTAGGCTTGAAGCACCAAAAAATGTGTCACACACCCTCATAGATGGATATATATTGGTCAACGTTGGAGGACATTTTCACTCATCACATCATCACACATTCTCTCTCATCATCTGATTTGTTCGATCACCTTGGAGGCTCTTCTTCTCTCACACGTGGGAAAATGCAACAAAAAGATTTTTTGTTTTCGACCTAAGGTTTTCAGTGTAGATTTGACCAGCATTGACTTTGGTCAAACATGGTCAAACTAACCCCCAAACTTGGTCAAAAATTCGATTTCTGCAATATGCATTCATTGGCACAAAAATCGAGGTTGACTGTTGACTTTGATCGGGCTGCGTTGAATTTTTGCTGATGTTGTTTTGCGTTGACCATTAACTGGGAAAACGTTGACTTTCATTGACTTTGGGTTGACTGGTATAGCTATCCAAGAGGGTTGTGTGATACATTCTGGTTGGCTAACCGTATTGAGACTTTGTCAATGTGTGCATGTGCTTATTCTAGATCTGAATTGGTAGAGATCCGTTATGTGTTTTGCTTCGATTTTAACTTGAATTTATTCAGTTAATAACTTTTATAAGTAGGAGAAGCATAACCGGGTTAACAGTAATAATTTCTGCATAGAATATAAGATTCAGACATTTCTACAATTTGCACCTGCTGCTACCAAGACAAAATATAAGAAGGGGGAAATCAAAGCAAAGCTGATGATCAAGGACTCAATTCATAAGAGTTTGGTTGCCTACATCTCTGAGCTGGGCACATCCAAGGAGATGTATGATAAGTTGGTCAACATGTTCAAGGCCAACAATGCAAATAAAGTCCTTTTCTTCAAGAACCAATTGAAGAATCTGAAGAAAGGAAGGGATGAATCCGTTCAATCATATTTTCTAAAATTGATTGAAATCCGAAATAATCTTTTGGTTATTGGGGAGACAATAGTTGATAGAGAAATGGTCCTCACCACACTTGGAGGTCTCCCCTCTGAATGGCATGTATTAAATACTACCATTCTCAATAACAATGTGATACCTGATTTTGACGAAGTATTGTTGAGATGCATTCAAGAGGAAACAAGAATGAAGAAATATGAAAATGAAGGTAATGTTGCCTTCACTGCTCGTGCTAAGAAGAAGAACTATGGTGGTCCGAGGAAGAAAGGAAAATGTTACACATGTCACAAGGCCGACCACTATGCTAGAGAATGCCCATATAAGAAGGATTCTCCTGGGGATGATGACAACAACAACAACTGGAGGAACGACAATCAAAAGAACAACAGGTTCAAAGGAAAAAGGAAGGCTCCCTCAGGTCGCAATGGAAATGGGAAACCTTTCAAAAGGCCGAGAAATTCCAGGTATGAGGAATCTAATGTTGTTGATGATAAAATAAATGAATTCGTTCTTGTATCTGCCCTCTCTATTGAATCTTCCCCTGACACCATGGATGTCTGGTTGATAGATAGTGGTGCCTCAAGGCACATCACTGGGTTCAAGGAAGCACTTTTTGATATGGTTGAGAAGGAGAATAATCTGCAAATTATCCTCGGAGATAATGCCACATATCCTGTGAAAGGGATAGGGATTGTGACCCTCCACTTATCTCAAGGTCGAGTCCTCCACTTACAAGATGTACTATATGTACCCGATTTGAAGAAGAACCTTGTGTCTATTTCGGCCATGGAAGACAAAGGTTTCAATGTGGCATTCATTGATGGGAAGGTGCGCATCTGGAAGAAGAGTTTCAAGGGAGCTATCACGATTGGGTTTAGAGTTGATACACTCTACCAGGTTGGAGGAAGTCCACTGGAAGCGATGACGTGTGATACTATCTGACAGATTGAACTATGGCACCAGAGGTTTGGGCACCTTCACTACAAAGCCCTTCCCAAAGCAAGGAAGGTGGTGATCGGGATGCCCGAGTTCACAATTAATCATGAAGGTGTATGTCAGGGTTGTACCGAAAGAAAGCATACAAGGGGACCTTTACCCTCAAGTGTCACAAAGACATCTGATGTCTTGCAATTGATACATTCTGATATGTCTGGTATGTTTCACATGACATCCTTGGGAGGATTTTCTTATTATATGACGTTCGTAGATGACTTCTCTCGCAAAACTTGGATATACTTCCTGAAGAAGAAGGATGAGGCTTTCATGTGGTTCCGTACTTTCAAAGCCTTGGTGGAAAATCTAACAGGGAAGAAGATCAAGATATTAAGGACCGATAATGGCATTGAATATGAGACAAACGAGTTCAAGAATTTTTGCAGAGACTCTGACATCAAGAGGGAGACCACAACTGTATATACTCCTGAGAAAAATGGCTTTGCTGAAAGAAAGAACAGGATCGTTGTGGAAGCTGCCCGTGTCATGCTATGTGACCAAGGTCTTCCGAAGTTTTTGTGGGGAGAAGCTGCGAACACTGTTGTGTACATAGAAAATCGATGCCCGCATTCCGCCTTGGACTCCAAAACTCCCGAAGTGGTTTTCTCTAGTAATAAACCTGACGTCTCACATTTTAGAGTTTTTGGATGTCCTGTTTATTTTCATGTACTAAAGGAGAAGAGGAGCAAGTTGGATTCTTCTGGAAAGAAGGGAAAGTTTGTGGGCTACAACGAAACTTCAAAGGCCTATAGAGTCTATGTGCCTGGTCAAATGGAAGTGGAGATATGCCACGATGTTACCTTTGACGAAGATGCTTCTTTGAGGAAGGTAATCAATCTTCCGAGATCTGAGGAAGATCATGAAGCAAGGCCTGGAAATCAAGAAGAACCGAAGGATGAGACGATTCCTGATGTTGAAGGACCGATGGACCCTATGATCCACCTCCTTCAATGAAGAAAAGACTATCATGGCTTAGGGACACTCTCGAGGATGCTGAGAGACATATGGCCCCAAGGGGGACATTCCGTGAAAACAAGAAGTCGAATAGATACCAAGGGTATTTAGCATCCATGAGTATAATCGTACAATCTAAGCCTGGATATTTTGAGGAAGCCGTAAAGCATCAAGTCTGGAAAGATTCTATGCACAAAGATTATGAGTCCATTATGAAGAATGATGTCTGGGATGTGGTTCCAAGACCGAAGGACAAAGCAGTTGTCACCTCAAAATGGCTCTATAAGATCAAGCATGGATCTGATGGGAGTGCTGAAAAATTCAAGGCAAGATTTGTTGCCCGTGGCTTCTCTGAAAAGGAAGGCATAGACTATGATGATATATTTGCACCTATGGCCCGATATACCACCATCCGATCTATCATAGCCCTTGCTGCTACACAAATATGGAATCTTCATCAGATGGATGTGAAGACCGTATTTCTGCATGGTGTGATAAAGAAAGAGATGTATGTGGAGTTACATCTGGGGTTCGAAGTCCAGGATCGAGACACCCATGTTTGCAGGTTGAAGAAAGCCCTCTATGGGTTGAAGCAAGCACCCAAAGATTGGTACGAGAGGATAGATAGCTACCTGATGAAGCTAGGCTTCACTCGTAGTAATGTTGATTCGAACCTTTACTTCAAGGTTGATAGAGAAAAGCCTCTCATTCTGGTGTTGTATGTGGACGACCTCTTCTTAACAGGTGTTGATCCTCTCATTCATCAATGTAAGAGGGAGCTCGCTGCTGAGTTCAAGATGAAGGACGTAGGACTGATGCATTACTTCCTAGGCCTGGAGGTCTGGCAGAGACCTAGTGAGATTTTCCTTTCTCAAGGAAAATATATTGTGAAGCTTCTGGAAAGATTTAGAATGGTGGACTGTAAGTCCATGTCAACACCGATGGAGCTCAACTTTAAGAATTTGAGTGGAAGCACTACTAGGCCTGTGTTAGAAAATCCTACAGAGTATTGTCAACTCGTAGGGGCCCTGATGTTCTTAGTGAACACCCATCTGGACGTATGTTTTACAGGGAACACTTTGGGTCAACATATGGTTGATCCTCATCACATTCACTGGGTTGGTGCCAAGAATCTGTTGAGATATCTTTGGGGCACGATAAACCATGGGCTGGGATACACTGCTGGGAGCTTGAGACTCCATGGATATATTGATTCCGATTGGTTTGGAAGTGTGGTGGATTGCAAGAGCACATCTGGATGCTGCTTCACACTTGGTTCTGCTTTGATATCTTGGATGAACAGGAAGCAGAAGTTGGTGGCCTTGAGCTCCGTGGATGCTGAATACATTGTAGCGAGTATGGCCTGTTGTGAAGCAGTTTGGTTGCGAAATCTCTTTAGTGAGTTGTTTGGACATGTGCTAGATACCACAATTATCCTTTGTGATAAAGAGAGTGGGATTCGTTTGTCAAAGAGTCCCGTGTTCCACGATCGATCCAAGCATGTTGATATCAGGTACCACTTTATCCAGGATATGGTATAGCGAGGCGCCGTAAGGCTCGATCATATAGGAAATGATGAGCAGGTCACAAATATTCTCACAAAGCCCTTGGGGAAGGTCAAGTTCCTAACCTTTCGTGAGAATCTTGGAATCGTGGAACAACCCTTTGCTGAGGGTCCTATTGGACGATGAGCTCTGGGAGCTCTGGGGGGCCTTGGGGATAGCTCCTCAGAGCTATAAGCACACACGGGGTTAGGCTTTCCGAACCTTGTGGTGCTTCTGCCCCACCTTTATGATATTTCAGTTGGTTCACCTCTCATGATCTGTTACCCATATGCATCCTACTCATTCAGTCTTGGACTAATGGGAAGTGCCTCTCATTTGGCCACTGAGGTGGGAAAAGCTAGAGACCAGTAGCAAATACCGATGGATGCATCAGAGTTTGACGTACTCTCTATGTCTAGGATGGCACATTTCTAACCACTTGATCTGGGATCAAGTCTAGTGATGTTTCAGACCTCCAACTAACTTGGGGTCAGGTAAACCAACTTTGGGTTGGTATGTGACTCCTTTTAGTCCTATAGAGGTTTCAAACCTCTGAGCTGATTTTGTTAGCCGAAAGTGATGTCTTTGTGGCTCACCTTTTTGTTCTGAAATAAAGAAGCCAGCAAAGTAAGTTACGGCGGGATGACGCATGATGTTTGGATGGCATAGGTGGATGGATTTCTTCTTAGTTGAGAGGGAGTGTTAGTTTTGGACAACTAGGGCCAAACTCCATGTTATGATGCTCAGATAAAGATGTCGATATTTTTATTGGATTCCTCTTTCGGAGAGGTGCAAGATCGATATAAAGATCATCTTGATTCGATGAGCAGAACATTTATTTTGAATTAAATCCACTTATGTGCAAGGTCAACCAGAATTGTAATGTAGGCTTGAAGCCCCAATTGATGTGTCACACACCCTCACAGATGGATATATATTGGTCAATGTTGGAGGAAATTTTCACTCATCACATCATCACAAATTCTCTCTCATCATCTGATTAGTTCCATCACCTTGGAGGCTCTTCTTCTCTCACACGTGGGAAAACGCAACAAAAGGAATTTTTGTTTTCGACCTAGGATTTTTAGCTAAGATTTGACTAGCATTGACTTTGGTCAACACATGGTCAAAATAACCCCAAACTTGGTCAAAATTTTGATTTCTGCAGTCAGCATTTATTGGCACAAAAATCGAGGTTGACTGTTGACTTTGACCGGGTTGCGTTGACTTTTTGCTGCTGCTGTTTTGCGTTGACTGTTGACTGGGACAACGTTGACTTTGGGATGACTGGTATAGCTGTCCAAGAGGGTTGTGTGACACATTCTGGCTGGCTAACCGTATTGAGACTTTGCTGGTTGAAGCATCTTGTTGACCGTTGTAACACACCACAACACATATATTTTGTTGATCAAGTTAAGTGTAATTTCTGGCTTGTCTTATGTCGATCTACTGGTATGTTCTATCAACATTTTACTTTCTTGTTTATGTAATTGTTGTTTGATATTGGGGATAAAAATAAAATTGCATCAAGCATAGAACATCTACAAAAATTTACAAGATGGCAACGTGGAGAAGTACAAGGCTAGGTTCGTGGCAAAGGGGTATGCACAGAAAGAAGGGATAGACTACGAGGAAACCTTCACCCCAGTTTCCAGATAGATCTCTATTCGGTCAGTTATATCCCTAGCAACTCAGATGGGATGGCAGATTCACCAGATAGACGTCAAGATAACATTCTTGAATGAGGTGATAGAGGAAGAGGTGTACATTGAACAATTAGAGGGCTTTGAGAGTCATGAGAGGCACACTCATGTGTGCAGATTGAAGAAAGCTCTATATGGGCTCAAGCAGTATCCGAGGGCACAGTATGGTCGGATTGACAACTACTTGCTGCAAATGGGATTCGTCAAGAGTGACACAGATTCCAACCTTTACTATTTGATGGTAGAGGGTGAGCCACTCATCATAGCGTTGTATGTGGATGATCTATTTTTGACAGGATCATCAAGGCTCATAGAGGACTGCAAGAGGAACCTGCCAACAAAGTTTGGTATGAAGGATTTGGGGTTGATGCACTATTTCCTAGGATTGGCAGTGTAGAAGAAGGATGGGGAGATATTCCTAGGGCAGGTAAGATATGCTACAAATATTTTGAAGTGTAATGTTCCTTTTTCTGGTATTCCTTGTGACATGGTTAGGATCGACTTTCAGAGTTGGGGGCAGACTGGTTACAGGTGTAGGTTGCCGTCATCTGTGGGCTATGGGGGGTTTTGTAGGGGTTTTGAGGAGTTATTATGAGGTTTGATGGCATTCGCTTGGTATATTCCACCATCCACACATTTTTCCTTTCGTTCCATTGCATTCTGACAACTTTCAGAAAATTGAGTTATTAATGGGCCTAACTCAATTAATTACGATTAAGGTGGCATTTTGGGAAGAATTCTTGGCGGAACACCTTACTGTAATAGCTCGTTGGAACCAGAACGAGAAGATCTACAGGATGTGATGGCTAGGAGTGATTTTTAGTGACCTGAGGAGGCATGGTGGCTAATGACCATATTCCACATTAAAAATAATATTTTAATTAAGGGAAATGTCCTTAATGATTAAAATAATAATAAAATAGGAGCTTCTGGAGGATTCCATTAGATATATAAAAAGACGAGGAAGGGCCATTAGAGAACATCTTGGATTTGGTATTGTTTCTTGTATGAGAGGTTGAGAACTCGGTTCTCTACTCCATTAGTAGCCCCATGACGGAAAACCTCGGGTGATTCAGTGAGATTGGGAGAGTACCCATCTCCACTTGGTGGATTTATATAGAATTCACAGGACAGCTCAGCAGTGTAGCTTAGTTTCGTTTATAGGGCCAGCATAGCAGTGCAACAGATTATCATGGAGGCCAACTTTCATCTCAGCTATTTTGGTTAGAAGGGCTTACATAGTCATTGGAGGAGGCTCATTTGTGGGAGATGTATTGGTGGAATTTTGGAGCTGGGGTGTTGGGAGATTGATAGGAGAGCCATTTGAGGAGGTTGGCTGAGATTTTGGAGAGCAGTGATTGATAGTAGCAACTGTAGTTCCAAAAAACGAAATTGGAAGAGAGCCAAGCTACAAAGGGTCAAATTTTTAAGTTTGGAATTAGAGGAAACCCTTTCTGATTTTTTCTGGGTTTTGGGCAAGGATCACCTTTCCAAATTACTAGAGTTTTCTGAGCACTTTTTAGTGGTTAAATTAGAGACCGAAGTCAGGCAACAATGTAGTCTTGGATCAACACCGCAGTTTTCTGGAGGAGCCTGCTATTGGAGTGGTTGGATTTGCTTGTACTCATCACCTGGTGCTTGCAACTTGCCTTGTGCAAGCCCAGGTGCATTTTCTCCAAATCATTTGTACCACAACTCTCTTATTAATAAAATCTTGGCGAGTTTGAGGATTTGCAGAAATTTCTGGTTATTGTGTTTATGCTCTGAAGAATTTTGTGTTTGTATAATTGCATGTTTTTGTTATCATTATAAATTTTCCATTTGGAACACTACAGTGGTATCAAAGTATGATTTTGGCCAGTTGTGGGTTAAAATCAAAGTTGTCGTATTGTTCTTGAAGAATAAGGGAGCCAAGATTGTGGATCAAAGTTTTCAATCTATTTTGCTGGAGGATAATTGTTGCAAGAGATTTCTCTCATTTGAGCCAATGATTTTGCAGTGAATTTGCAGAATTGTAGATTTGGAACATTGTGGTATGAATTTATCTTATTTGTAGAAGTGTGCAGAGTTGCGATTGAAATGCAGAAAATCCAATTTCTTATTTTAAAAAGTTAGGTCTAAACTCAACCTTGGATAGTTCTATTAATATGTTTTTAGTGGATTCGATATAGTTCATGCAAAGCAAAATTGTTGATACAATATTATTGCATTGCAAATTATGGACATTGTATTTTTGTATTGATAATGATAATTTTTCTTTATCAAGATAAGAAGCATTTATATTCAATTTATATGTAAATATTTTTTAATTTTATTATTTGATTTGTTGTTTAAGTTTATATAAACGTTTCAATACTTAGAAAATATTAAGCTTAGAGATATAGTCATTGAGTTTTAGAGATATGTTTGTAAATTGTTTTTCTGCTACATGACTGCATAGTCACATTTACTAATAATGCCTTTGGCATATATCAACCACATTTATTATGCTAGTTTTACCATAATTAATTTTCAAATAAGGTAAACTCTACCACATTTTCATCTTTCTTCAAATAATTTAATTAAATTGACATTAAATTTGGTTTGCTAGTTTAATCATTTGTATTTCTAGTAATATGTCATTCTACATGGAGAAAAAACAAAGAACATGTCCATCATCGAAGTGGCAATGTGATAGTTGTCCCTTAAAAAAAAATAACAATTTAGATAGTATATTTTCTTTCTTCACACTAGTTCTCAGTTCTCAAAATTCATGATCGCCTATTTTATTAATATAAAATAAATATATATATAGTCAATTTTTACGTAGGTTGTTAATGTTGCTAGGCATCTTAGCATTTATTCCTAAAGCTTCTCACTTAAATGCCTTCTTCTAGAAAGTTTTCCGGAATGGACTTGTCTAGACTATAGATATACCATTTGGTCTAATCCCACTTAGCCTAGTTGACTTACCATTAGCTTAGATCAGTTAAGTCTTATAATTAGAAACCATTGAGGGTACCCATATTTTTCACTAAGTTCATGAAATATTTGATGTTTTTTGTTGTTGTTGTTGGAAGCTTTCTATAAAAGGTTGAATGAACGAGGAAAAGCAAAAAACAAGATAAGATAAGATAAGATAATTATATTAATGTCCAACGAATGACCACAAAAGTAGGTCAATGGGACTGCAGAGTACAATGATGTCGATACAAGGAGGAGTACCAAAAGGTCTCCTATATAAAGAGCAAGAAATAAGAAATAAAGCAAGAAAAACATAATGCCTAAAAACCAAAATGAGGAAAGTCCTGGACTCCAAGTGTAGAGGGCACAAGATAATGGTCCACTAAATCCCTCTCCTAACACTCGAGGTCTAATGCAAAAAACTCAAGATGGAGTGTTGTCCCGAGGGAGGGCTAGGGAAGGATCTGGAGCCTCTGTTACGCCGCTGCCGAGAAGAAGTGATATGTCACTGATGACTGGGTGATCTCAACTTCTTGCTAGTAAGAAATCTGGTCCGGTAATGACTCAGGGGTGCCTGTGCTAGGGGGATGGCCCCTCTAGCCCGCACTGATCTAGAGTATGAGGCAACAATGTTATTAACTTGTTGCTTCATGCCTCTTGCTAACGGGAGCACTGTAAAAAATGACATAATCCGCTGCATAAGATATTCTCTAGGAGGAGGTTAGAGAATCTGTGTGCGAAGTGTCGTGGCCTCTTGTATGTACAAGGCTAGATATCTATGGTCTGGGTATCGAAAGAAGCTAGATAAGTTTTGTATCCCTCTGAACAAGCAATGGAATCTGCCACGAATCTCATAGTAAATGGGGCAACGAAAGATGAAGTGCTCCTCTGACTCAGTCTCTCGGAGGTGGCACAACTGGAAAATCCTGTCTAACCGTGCAATCTGATGGTTAGTCTCAATCCATAGTGTATGAGAACCTACTTTGATCTGACCGAAGGGAATCCGAAGTGCGTGCATCCAATGACGAAGCGTGTAATGGGGTCGAACAATGAGTCCATCTCTCAACAACATGAAGTGCTCAGCATAGAAAGCCATCTTCGGACGTAACACATCATGAGGGTTTATCCAAGTAACCTATACATATTTCCTGTAAATATCCTCTTGGATGATTTTAGTCATCTCTTTTTTGGTTGGTAGGAGGTGGTACGGTGCACACAAAGAATACTTGAATGGAGGGAGTTGGTCTATCTTGATACCAATTGAAGCAAGGAGATCCGAGACTCCAACATACCAACATCAAGATCAAGTCGAAGGACTCGCTACTACAATGGACTCTGACGAAAGGTAGGACAATTATGGATATCGGTCCCACCCCTTCGCTGTATCCGCAAAACCCCGAACACAGTGAAGAAGAGAGATGATACCAAACACTGTCTCAAGGCGAAAGGGGTGAGATCCAAACTCGGCAAGAATGATGGGTTGAGGAATTGTCTGCTTGCACCGAACGATGCGACGAAGAAGGGTGATCTGCACTCTCTCTGCAGAAGACCAATCAGACTCTAGTAAGCTAGGACCCCAAACCTCCAAACCATATAGAACCGTGGGTCGAACAAGACTGTCCATCAATGACATCTTGGCTGATATGTCCTGAAAATGATTCTGAAAACATTGTCTCTCGAGAAGGGCCAAGGATCCATAGCCCTTGTTGATTCGAGGTTGGAGTGCAGGCCACAAGCTAAAGTGAGGTCCTGTGAATAGTACCCCCAGATAAGTGTATGAGCTAGTGATCTTAATCTCCTCTCCTCTAAAAAAGAAATGGAGGTCACAGAGGAACTTCTTCAACATGTTGAAGATCATAACCTTGGTTTTACCTAGGTTAACTGTCAACTGTCGAAGATCACTGAAAATGGCCAGGGCATCTAACTACCTCTGCAATTCTTCAGGCGATGGGGCTAGAAGGACCACGTCATCTACAAACAACAAGATAGAAATAAAGACAAGATGTAGAAGGAAATCATCACCGTCCTGGATGTGTTCACGCAAGGAGGACTCCAGCTTGTCAATATAGATCCCAAATAGTGTGGGGGACAAGGGACAACCTTGTTTTACCCCAATAGTGCTCCGGATAAAATCTGATAGCCCATGTATTGTGCGCAGAAAACCAAGGATCGACTCATAAACACATGATGGCTGACAAGAGGGTCTCTGAGATGCCAATATCTCTGCGTCTCTGGAATAATGCTTCATTAGGGACCGAGTCAAAAGCTTTTCGAAAGTCTACAAACCAACAATAGACTTTCGAAGAGCGATGTTGCGCCTCTTCAATGATGGCCCTAAGTGTAAGGATGTGGTTGATAGTCTGGTGCTTAGGTCAAAATCTAGCCTATCCTCTAGCTCTGAGTTGTTTCTGCTCAAGCTCCTTGGAGATTTAGAGGTGGAGGGATATAGCATATAGTTTGGATAATGTGTGGTCTACCATGATAGTCCTATAATTGTTGGGATCTGAGTTGGGCCCCGATTTGTGTATTGGGTGAATGATGTTCTGAGACCATGTCGATGGGAAACCTTTACAGACCACATGGTTGAAGAGATCAACCAAGTAGGGAACTAGAGCATGAAGACCGTGTTTAAAGAACTCTGCCTGGAAACCATCCTCATTTGCTGCTGTTCATCACCCAAATGGCCTCTCTGATGTCACTATCATAGAATACGAAACTTGAAGAGGGAAGAGAGGTCACCTGAATCTGGGGTTGCCCTGGGATGTCATAGAGGGTGGACACATGGAAGAACATGGACTGGGGGTTAAGGTCAAAGGGGAGGGGAGAGTGGCGGGGGAGGAAAGTACGCAAAAAGTGTCTAGGGGAGTGAGCAAGAGAGGTACACAAGTCATGTCTTCTCTGGGAGACAAAGAGACGTTTCTTGTGATGGAGGAGGCGAAGATATGAGGCTTTGATATTGGGGTAGAAGAGGTGAGTATGGATGAATGCATGTCGAAGCTGCGGTGGAGAGCTTTGCATTCCTCATCATACCATCGATTCATAGGGCAAGATTTGGGTTTATGAGAGGTGGAAGTGGGACAACAAGAGTGGGGGTAGGACTTAAGGGCAACATCTAAAATGATGGATGAGAGACAGTTGTACTTGGTTTATGCATAGTCAAATAGTGAGAATTGGTCCATGGAGGGGAGCATCTGGCAAAGGTGGGAAGAGAAGATGTCTGGGTCACCCTCATCAAAACAAAAAGTAGTACGTGGTGAGCCCTTAGGGGGAGGTCGGGTGAGAATGGGGGAGTTGTCAGCACGAAGAGAGAAAGAAAGAAGAGCATGGTCAGCTAAGGGGATGGGGGAAACAAAAATGTGATGAGTGAAGGGGAGGAGGTTTTGGCTAGAGAGGACATAATCAACAACGCTTGCTCCTCCACCATGAGGGCGACACATGAAAAAGCGGGAGTTTGGAAAACACGAGAGGCCATTAAGAATCAACAACTCCTGAGATTCACCCAAGTGTAAAAGATGTCGACCATAGGTGGTAAGGGGCCCCAACGCATCATCAGACATCCTGTGAAATCCCACTGACTCTGGATCGATCTCCTGGAAGCAGTACACGTCCTCAAACCTATTGTGAAGAGGGATCTGGAGGGCTCTAGTGCGAGAGTTGAAGTCACCTAGAAGAATAACCTCCCCAACTGTTGAATACTGGGCTATGCCGACATACAAATCAACAAAGGGGTCCCCGCCAGGCCCATTATGAATGGCATATGATGAAGAAGCAGGAGGGAAGTAACAAACAACAATGTAAATGTCCCTGGGGAGAGGAGAGACCCCTCGAACCCGAACCCACATAAACCTCACAAACTCATCCACAACCACCAAATAAATCCTGCTCTGAAAGGAATCTCTGATGAAGCAAGCAACTCCCCCAAAACCTCTGATACCACCAAAACTCCTTTTCTCCTGCCTACAAGTTGAGAACTTATGGTAACCTGTAATGTCTGGGAGAGGTCGAATAGGGCTCTCATGAGTCTCGGTGATGAATAAGATATCCGACAGTCGAAGAGCATCATATAATAGACTTGGCGATGCCCAAAAAGACCCATTCCCATTCCAACAACTGACAGAAATGGATGCCCCTTGTTGCCTCCCCCAACGAACCTGTCATTTGGAGGACCTGGAACTAGGCTTCCACCTAGGTGGAAAAGTGTCCCGAATCACTGCTTTTGAGGTTCCTGATAGCTGCCCATTTCCATGCCTAGCGTGCTGCTGTAACCAACTCCCTAGAGCGTTTGAGCTCAACAACCTGTGTTTTAGTGAGATCTTCATCAAGGAAGATCTTACTAGGAAGTGAGAATAGCTTTCGCTTAGCTCTAAGAGCCCGAAGGCGATCAGCCGCCGACCTGAATCGGAGAAAGAGAGTGGAATCGTACCCAAGCCAAGCCCTATCAAGGGTCACATCCTGGAGATCTAGTTTTTCATTGAGGAACAAGGTCCCAACCACCATGGGGTTTGAGGAAGTGAGAGGCAAAGGAAGCCCTCTCACTTTGAGCTTCAATTCTCACGCTTGTCTAGTGTGTTCTTCCATGAGTTTAGATTGTACCACCTCCTCAACTGCGGCTAGAGGGGGAGCGAGGGGAGTATCCCTTCCTCTAGCAACCTGTGCCCATGAGTTGATGTGTGTTTCTCTTTCTTGTTTAAAGGCCGCTTGCTAAGCTTTGATCTCCTCCTGTTTGTTTTTCAGATCGAGAAGTTTAGCGTGAAAAGTGTCATTAGAGGGGTGGTGGTGAACTGCTTGCACCTTGTTGTCCCTCAATCGCTGCTTCGGTGAACCATTCTCGCCTTCCATTACAACTACTCTGTTCCCGAGTTCATTGACCTCACTTTTTAGTGCCTGGTTAGAGAATTCAAGGGTTTCCAATCTCCTAAATAGTTCCTGAAAAGCCTTGTTGTCGCATCAAAATCCATAACCGGGCAAAGGTGACGGTTCCGACAAGATTTGAAAGAAGTCTTCGACACCTATGTCTATGTCGGTAGTAGGTCCTAACGGCGTTGTCACCTGCGGTTTATCCTGTTGCTGTGGTTGGGTGCCCGGGGATCCAGGCGTCATGGTGTTGACATCATTAACGAAGATCTACATCTTGAAAGCATAATAACACTGCTGAATACTGATCCCTGATTCAAATGAATTATTTACAACTGCTAGCAGCGAGGGCGGTGCCTACATCGACGTGTAACTGACCAAAGAATGCATTCTGTAATGATATCTCGCTCCATACTTTTGTCAAACACTTTGCATTTAAACCAAAGCATTTGGGCAGGGAGGATGAAAGCTACTGGATTTGTTCTCAAATCTCGAGTTCAAGCGAGAGATTGCTCTGGAACAAATCGCTTCTAGGGTCAGTGGAATGAGTGTGAGATTGCTTTCTAACAGCCACAGGCCTGCCTGGGTCGATTGTAGGGGATGGCAGTTGCCTACAGGCCCAAACACTGAATGGTGCGTAAAATTTAACACTCAGAAAAAGCTCTCTCAGTCTGTTCTGCCATGGCTACAGGAATTCAAGACTTCTCACTTCATATCTTCAACACCCCGGCCACTCCCGCTCTATTGATTTCTTGCATTCACTGCACATGGGCAGCCTGTTATGCATCTAGTTACTCCCTCAGGAATGTAGCACATCTTTACTATTTAGTATTCTGCTACCATATATCTGTTCTCAAGTGATCGAGGGAAGTGTCTATATGTAGGTGAAGCTATGAACAAGAAAACGATATTGGAAATTGAAATTGAGAAATCTAATTATTTATTATTAATTTGTGAAACTGTTCTATCTAATTTATCTAAGGAGCAGGAACTAGCTACTACATAGCACTTGTTATTGTTATAACATGTCTAAATAATCCCAATATTTTAAATGTATTCAAGGATTTTTTTTAAGGAAGCATTAAAAACACCAAAATATTCTATTCCATCACGAACGAGGCTTGTTTACATCACACCCTTAGAAGGGCCAACGTTGTGGAAGATCTACCATGAGATGTGGAACCATTGAAATGTTCACAATAGCAACTGAAATTTAAGCTTACGTGTATCAAATCAACCAACCAGAGAGATAGGTTTCAGATCATCTTATATCACGATTAATTTTATTATTATTTTGGTATCTTTTATAACTAGCAGCGAGAAGGTAAATTTGTGTTTACTGTTCATTGGGCCGTCCATTTTTGTAGACGTTTTCAGCTTTCGCTCCACATTTCCATTGCTAAAAGCTCAGGTATGGAAGGGCGAAGGAAATTTATCAGAGGATACGGAGTCAGCATGCTTTTTACCCATTAATTATTGCGGTAAGAGTCCCCGCAGCTCCAATAGATAATTATACTGCAAATTTAATTTAAAGAAAAAGCTCTGAATGCCCACTGAGGTACATGAATTCCTATCAAAATCTTTAATGGACTATTTTCACCTGGAACAAAAAATAATAATCCTTTTTTTAATGCTTGTGGAATTCTAGGGCACTCTCGATTCGTTCCACCAGGATCCCACAGACCCGTTGTTTTGCCGCCGATTTCAGGTGTCTGAATTGCAATAGAGCTAATATTATTGCCAAGGGATTCGCTTCAGTTGATGTAATTTCCCTGGAATACTTCTTCATCTTATTCTTTTAATGCTTTTCTGAGACGACTATCATCTTAGAGGCATGATTTGACAATGAGTTGCATTTTTTACCCTCCTCACAATTCAATTGATTTTCTATATCGTCATAACCATTGATCCAGTAGGGTTTTCATTTAGCATGGAAAGTCTCCTGTGATAGTAATTTGCCATCTCCTACAATGAATGCCCATGATTCCTTTCAAATAAGCGAACTAAACAGAATCTGTGTTCGATATATTGCTACCTCGCTTCACGAACCATAGTTGTTGAACCCTAGTACGTACTCATCGACTCCACGTTTGTGACTGACCTAGTTAAATCGAGTACCCCATCAATGTCTATATTAGCAGATGAGCCGACTGCCCGCCCCATCAATGTCTTTATTAGCGGATGAGCCGACCGCCCTGGGGGCTAGGAACTTTGTCCATCACCCTGCCTGGCCTGCTTGAACTGGCCTTGGTGGCCATGCCTCAATGATGGGGCAAAACATATCACACTCTTGAGGGGAATTGAACCTTGGTGAGGAGGAATATCACTGGCCCCGCTTGATCAGCCAGTCAAGCCTTTAATGGTGTAGTGGACACTATCTATTCTTTTGAAGAATCAGTATTCTTTTTAATGGCAGAAAAAATATTTAATCAAGACAGACATTAGTTCATTAGATATCTGTGAGAGTCATCATTTACGCTGAGAACAGGCATGGATTGATCTCAAGGTCATGCGGGATAGGGATACATCTTCATTGGTCTAATGCCCTCAGACTGTATAACCAGATTATCTCTTGGGGTGCTTGACCCTCCAATCGACCAAAGTATTCCGAAAAAAGACGTGATCAATCTAATGGATTTGGATCTGGAGGAGTCCAAAAGAGTCTGCCCCCTGAAAGTCGTTACTTCTCGAAATAGAGAGCTAAAGTTTAAACATCTCTGATCAGGTTAGCAGCAGAAAGGTGGCAAGAAACCCTCCCAAAATCTTCGTAAATATCGTAAAATCTTCCCAGCATCTTGTAATAAATGGGGCATCTGAAACTAAAATGCTCTTCAGCCTCAACCCCGGAATAGAAGTTAGAATATAGTCAACAGATCCTATTTATTCATCGGTGATCAGACACAACCCAAAACTGATGAAAGCAAATCCTCAACTGACTGAGAGGGATTCTTAGACCATGTGACCATTACTACTGAAAAGTAGCCTGGGTGAATTATAAGATTGTCCACTATCTGCATGAAATGCTCAGTATAGAAGGTCATCTTAGGGCCAAGTAGTTGAGGGGAAGAACCCAAGTGACCCTGTTTTGCACTGCACATTTTCTGTGAAAATTTTGAATCATTTACTCTGAAAATACTAGTCGGTGCCTTTTCCATTTGTATATATATTTATATATATTTACGAAAGTCCCTTGCAATTCTCTTAACTCCAGTACATTTGAGTCTTTTCCATTTATTGCGATAATAATGTGTTACAAGATGGAGTGGGGTCTCGCATTAGGTACCTAAGGCTCTTATTTTATAGACAATGGACATGGTTCAATGTTTCAAACAAATCTTAAATCTGCATGCATGCCATGTGAAGAGTATGAAGGGACAGTTCCTCAGATGCCTTCCGTTCTTAACACCTCAAATTTATTTTGGATTGTAGTTATACACATAAAAATCCTGTTACAAAAAAGACGCACATAAACTCTCATAGACCAATGATCACATTGCCTATAGATCTTTGCTAGGGAAGAAATGATGCAAATACCAGTATAGATTCATTGTAACTCTGGATCTATTAAGCAACAAAAGGGATAAATATTAAATAACTTCTCAGGCTTAAAAAATATAGGGTCGAGATGGATCTATGCTAGTTTATGTATATTTGTAACATTAAACATCGAATATAAAATATTTTCCATGTTATTTTATCAGTGTCCATGTCTGTTACAATGATTTCTCTGCCACCCAGGCTTTAATGCACCTCACTTTCTCTCGGAGCAACTAGAGATCTAAAATGTAGTTAGTTCTATTATTGTTTAATACTTTCAGGATAGAATTAAGTGTTTATTTCCTATATGCTTTGCATGAGAAATTAACGCTTGTTTATGTTTTGCCAATTTAGTCTTTTTGTAGTGAAATCGAGTACCACATAAAACAGCATGAAAGAGGAGGACAGACTTTTGCTGGCTAGCTTAGGTGTTGTATCTGCTAACCCAGATGACATTGAGCACCAGCTACTTGCCAAGGTATCCCTTCTTGTGAAATTAGCTTAATAAGCTTACAAGATGATCTTATGTCGTGTAACTGATCTGTACTTAGTCTTCTAGAGTGTAACACTGAGGCATTTTATTTTTTTGTTAAATGTAGCTCACTTTCATGTATTGCTTCCCATTTATCGTTGTACTTATTGGTGTGATAGGTTGAGAACAGAGCTCACGAAAACATCAGTCAACCTGCACAGGTAAGCGATGATGGAAAAACTCCTGAAAGAGAAGAAGGCAATCGAGAAAGTTTGCTTACAAAGGTCAAAATTCATGCTCAATTAAGGGCAGTGGAGGCTGAAATAGCTGCAGTTTCAGCAGGCCTTGAAATAGTTCAAAGCATTGCAGGCAAAGATTCAGAGAGTTCAGAAGGTGAAAAGGATGAAAATGATCAGGACTTAAGTGAACATAAGCCTTTTGTAGTGGATGGAGGAGTGCTTCAACGAGCATTGGCTACTGAAAGGCTGAGAAGCCTTAAGCAGAAAAGAGGACAGCTTAAGAAACAACTGAAAGCTTTTGAGGGAGATAGCAAGACACGGGAACTTGAGGAACAAAAGGTGCTTCTGAATTCAGTGAAGAATAAAGAAGAAACAGTGATCAAGGGAACTGGACGTCTGTTGGATAAGCCATCAAGAGGGAAAAGGAAGAATTTTTCATTGCAGGAGGATGATGAGTTTGATGCAGCATTGGATGCAGCAACTTCAGGGCTCATTGAAACTGTAATTTGCATTGCCCTTTAGTTCTGTATTAGTATCAGTTGTCTTAAATGCAATATGAATTCTTTTGAACTTTCTTTTAAAAGAGTAAAATTCAGGGGCAGTAAGCAAAGTTCTATGTTTTCTGTGTTGTATCATGCATCTTGAAGATAGTTTTGTACTGCAGATAGCATAATTTTGAATCTTTGAATGAGACACCTGGCAATTGTTTGCTTTGGCAGGAACGTGATAAGCTTATCCGTAAAGGAGTGTTGACACCTTTTGACCAAGTCAAAGGTTTTGAACGCCGTGTTCAAAGGTCTTGCCCAACAGAGGATGATGGGGACAAGTTTTCTCTAAATTCTGCCTCAAAAGCTTCCAGATCATTGTCTGCACTCTCAATAGCTCGACCTTCAACAAAGTTGCTTGATGCAGCAGATTTACCTAAATTGAATCCTCCCACGCATGAATTTCGAAGGCTTAGAAGGCCTATCAATATTCAAGAACCCAACGAGGTTGAGAAACTTCCAAAGGATCAAACAAACCATTTAAGAAAGCGAAGAAGACGACCTGTACCTGATCAATACTGGAGGAAAGCTACATCAAGCGATGATGAGCCATGGAATGATTCTGATCACCATGAAAGCTATGGTAAGCAGATCATAAATCTTTTGTTTATTTCAGAGCATGTAGGACATTATCTAGAGGGCACTATGGTATTTTGAAACTTGATACTTATATCAAACTGAGTTCATAATCACATTCTTATAATGTTGTAGGTGTGCTTTGGTGGCAGACATATAGATCCATGCCTTCTGTCATGTTCACATATTCAAATCTACATTACTGGATCTGGCTACCAGGCCTTTGGATCTGTCCAGATCCTGATACTGATACAACTTGGATATAGTCTGGATCCAGCTGGAATATGCATTCATCTTGGAAATTGGTTGGATACATATGGGCTATATTCTGGATTAATCCTCAATCCAATCCCCCACAGTATACAGTGGAAGAAAAGAAGGAAACAAACCAATAACAATAACTGAACCAAAAAAATACTATCTTGATTCTTTACATTGATATATTTTAATTAAGTTTTAATATATATATATATATATATATATGTTTTGTAGATATTTTCAGCTGTATATATTTATAAATACATATTATAAATAGATTACTTATATATTGTATGATAAATATACAAGTGTCTTTACGATGAGTATCCATATAAAAATAAATGTATTGTAATTGCACATGGTGTGTGTTGTGTGTGTAGATGTCTTGAAATTCTTTTTTCCAAGGAACAAACTGTAACTTTGTATTCAAGAAGAAAGTTACATTCTGAATGTGCTCAGAGCACTGATATCAAATAAAAGCTGATAAACAATGCAGCAGAGAAAAGTATTCTGCCTATATTATGTCCTGTACTGGGATAACACTACAAAACAAGGGATAACAGTCCTGTCATCTGGGTTAATGTCCTATATTTGTCTGGAAGATGTGTTTGAAGTGGTTGATCACCATGCTTTGCAAGTTCTTTGTTTCCTCCCTTCTTGTGATTGGTGACTCTGGGATATGACAGTTCTGTGTAGTTATAGGGAATATTGCAATGTAAATACTAAACTGTGAGTGAAACCTAGAACAAAATTATAAATATCAATCTTCTAAGGATTACCACTTTATCTTGCTAAAGTTGAAAATATTTTGAAACTTTTTTGTCCTTTAGAAATCTATCTTTGCCTAACAGTTAATGGTTTTACTGTTTTGGCAGAAGACATCTTGCAAAAAAGGAATGATAGGAATAAACAGCAGGAAGGTTCAGATTTAGCAGACTATGATTGCGAAGTTGAAGGTTGTGAGGAAGCTATGGATGATGCTGGCAGTATTGAGGAAGACATTGTAACTCTTGAAGGAGGATTGAAAATTCCTGCTAAAATCTTTGACAATCTCTTTGATTATCAGAAAACAGGAGTAAAGTGGCTATGGGAGTTACATAGCCAGAGGGCAGGAGGAATAATAGGAGATGAAATGGGTCTTGGAAAAACTATTCAGGTGATAGCCTTTTTGGCAGCTCTGCACTTCAGTGGTATGTATAAACCCAGCATAATTGTATGCCCAGTAACTCTCTTACGCCAATGGAGACGGGAAGTCCGAAAGTGGTACCCACACTTCCATGTTGCAATATTGCATGATTCTGTTCCAGTATCTTCCTGGAAGACAAAGAAAGCAAAACAAAAAAAGGGTGATGATGAAGATGAACCCTTATTACTCAGTGACGAGGAGGAAGTCCAGCCTGTTAAAGGTCCAAACAAGTGGGATCTTTTGATTAGCCGTATAATAGAATCTCGGTCTGGGTTGCTCATCACTACTTATGAACATCTTCGTCTTCTAAGGGAAAAATTACTGGACATGGAATGGGGGTATGCTGTTTTGGATGAAGGGCACCGCATAAGAAACCCAAATGCAGAAATCACCCTTGTGTGCAAACAACTGCAAACTGTGCATCGTATTATAATGACTGGTGCCCCAATTCAGAACAAACTTACAGAGTTGTGGTCACTGTTTGACTTTGTCTTTCCTGGGAAGTTGGGAGTGTTGCCCATATTTGAGGCTCAATTTGCTGTGCCGATTGCAATTGGTGGTTATGCTAATGCAAGTCCTTTACAAGTTTCAACTGCTTATAAATGCGCTGTGGTTCTTCGGGATCTGATAATGCCCTATATGTTGCGCCGTATGAAAGTGGATGTAAATGCACATCTTACAAAGAAAACAGAACATGTTCTTTTTTGTAGCTTGACTGAGGAGCAGCGAACATCATATCGTTCTTTTCTTGCAAGTTCTGATGTGGAGCAAATATTCGAAGGAAGCAGAAATTCACTTTATGGAATAGATATATTGCGAAAAATATGCAATCATCCTGATTTGCTGGAAAGGGACCACAGTGCTACACATCCAGATTTTGGAAATCCAGAACGCAGTGGAAAACTGAAGGTGGTTTCTCAAGTTTTGAAGGTATGGAAGGATCAAGGTCATCGAGTTCTGATTTTTACTCAAACACAGCAGATGCTGGATATCATTGAAAATTACCTAGTGTCTGAAGGTCTAATTTATAGGCGAATGGATGGATTAACTCCTATCAAACAACGTACAGCCTTAATGGATGAATTCAATGAGTCTACACATGTGTTTGTCTTTATTCTAACTACAAAGGTTGGGGGCCTAGGAACAAACTTGATCGGAGCAGATAGGGTGATAATTTTCGATCCAGATTGGAATCCTTCAACTGACATGCAGGTATGATTCTGTAAATATTCTATTATAAGTTTATTATGAGGAAGATGGGGAAGATAGGCAATAAGAGGAGCTAAGTGTCCACAATTGAAGTTCCAATCTTCCTACCTAGTACATTTGTGTGCCTTTTTTGTACCTTTTTTCTGAGGAAGAAATGCTGGTGGATAAGGTGGGTGGTTGCTAATATTGAGTGTTAGTTTTCTAGTTTCTTCTTTATTGTTGAACTGATCATACTTAATGAGCTCAGGCAAGGGAGCGTGCTTGGCGTATAGGTCAGACCCGAGATGTGACTGTTTACAGATTGATTACCCGTGGAACAATTGAAGAGAAAGTTTACCATAGACAGATTTACAAGCATTTCCTGACCAATAAGATCCTCAAGAACCCTCGACAACGAAGGTTCTTTAAATCCAGAGACATGCGGGATCTTTTCACTCTACAAGATGACCTAGGTCAGGATAAAACAGAGACATCGAGCATTTTCAGTGAATTGGCTGGAGAAATCAAGTTAGATGATCAGTACGAACATCACATGCAAGCAGTATCTTCTGTTCCTGTAGAAGATGAAAATACTTCAACTCGTAGCAAGCGTGATGGAGGCCGAGGCAAAGATATGTCTAGAAGTAAAGGAAAAGAAAAGGTTGAACCTAAAGAAGAGGCCTCAAATAAGGATGAATCTGATATGTTAAAAATCCTCTTGGTTAATGGAATTCATGTAAGTGGTGATTTAATTGTTGGAACACAATTGTTAATTTTTGAAAGTAGAAAGATTTACAGTTCTTTTTTATTGAAACTATATTTAATGACATGGAGCGAGTTGTGCAAACTGCTCATAAATGCAAACTAGTAAAAGTGCTAAAATCTTTTAATGCATGTTTATTACATTGTGCTATGCTTTAGTGGACTTGAATACTTTGCATTTTCTGCAGAATATGCTGTCTCTCTTTACCATTTTTGAACTTTGAATTTACATGTTACAGAGCGCTATGGATCATGATGCTATTCTTGACATCAATGATGACGAGAAGATGAAGCTTGATGATGAAGCTTCCCTAGTTGCACAAAGAGCAGCTGAAGCTTTAAGACAATCACGGATGCTCAGACGTCAAGATAGCATAGCAATCCCGACATGGACAGGAAGGTCTGGTGCAGCTGGAGCTCCAGCAGATGTAAGGAGGAGATTTGGATCAAAAATAAATTCCCAATTGGTTTCTGGTTCTACTGAATGTGCTAGGATCAATGGAGCAAGTACATCCCAGGGTTCAACAGCAGGCCTTGCTGGAGCCTCCTTGGGGAAGGCCTTGAGTTCTGGTGATCTTCTTGCACGGATACGGGGTAATCGAGAAAGTGCTATAGGTGCAGGGATAGAGTGCCAGGCAGTATCTGGAGCAACCCCTAGACTGGTGAATGGATCTGAAAGGCCACCAGGAAGCAGCTGGCTTACTACCAGTCGCTTTCCTCCTGTATCTATTCAGCCTGAGATTCTAATTCGCCAGCTGTGTACAGTCATACAGCAGAGTGGTGGAAGTGTACGGTCAGCAAAAATTGTTGAGCATTTTAAAGATAGAGTTCCTTCTAAAGATATGGCTTTGTTCAAGAAACTCTTGAAAGAAATTGCTGTATTGAGAAAAGAAAGTGGAGAAGGTGAGTGGGTATTAAAACCAGACTACCAGATTGACAAATTTGGTGCTGGTTGATATAGTGAATGTTTCAGGAGTTATTGAAGTTACAGTTTTCAGTCTCACATGTTAGTACTGCTGCAAAGTTGAGAGCTCCTGTTATCCGATCCGACTAGGTCCTTTTCTGTTCTAATAACGTGTAAATGTTGTGCAATAAGAAAAGTTTTGGAATCCATTCTTAATTTGTCTAGAAGACAAATTGGACATCCTTGTTCACATCTCTAATTATCATTTGACATAGGTGAGCGGGTGTATTGTGGAATGCTTACACTAAATCTTTTTGATAAATCTGGTCTGGAAGAACTCCTTTTTGAAATTGATTTTGCAACTAATTTTGAGAAATTACTGGAGGTCACAACTGCTGGTTGAATTCTTGAGATGCACATCAGCATTGTGTCTGCTTATGCTTTCATTGTTTTGAATGAGGGCTTCTTTGTCTTTCTCTAATAATTTCTTAAAAAATTATATATATATATATATATATATACACACATTATTTTCTAAATATAAATCATGTATCTTACAATTTTTTTTATCTATTTTTTTTAAGACACTTGATTATTACATGCAAAGTAATCTTAGCCAACAATAAAAATATTATGTCAGAAATATATAAAGATTATATGCATATACACTTTAAAAAAATTATTTTATAAAAGCCTTTTTACATAATAAATACGCAGCACAAACCACTCTATCCAGCTATGGGGATTGAACTTGGGAAGCTTCAAGCATCTCCACCTTTTACAAGCCAGAATCTGAAACAGGGACAACGGTGTGATCAGTGGAAAATAAGTCCTAGAATGCCATCAACTATGCCCATGGCTGCAGGTGCTCCATCTCAAGCTGCTCTCGCTACAATGAAATTTTTTTCGCAGCAGGGACGAAATCAACAGGGAAACCCTAGTATAGGGGCAAGTCTATTTGCCCCATCTCAAGCTTCATTTGTTACAAAGAGTTCTGGGCATCCACCAGTTAATCAAGTGATTATTTCTGCCTCTATCATGGCTCCAAGGTTGCCTTCAGCAAATTCTCTGCCCACTTCAGTAGTGGGGTCACCTCCAGTTTCAAAGTCTCTGAGAACACCAACATTAAGGAATGCAACTGGGAGCAAAGGACCCATCTCACAACAGAAATATATAGCTCCTATCTCTAACAAAAAGTCATCTATAAAAAGAGGAGGAAGGGCCATTAGAGAACATCTTGGATTTGGTATTGTTTCTTGTATGAGAGGTTGAGAACCCGGTTCTCTACTCCATTGGTAGCTCCATGACGGAAAACCTCGGGTGATTCAGTGAGATTGGACGAGTACCCATCTACCCTTGGTGGATTTATCTAGAATTCACAGGAGAGCTCAGAAGTGTAGTTTAGTTTAGTTTATAGGGCCAGCATAGCAGTGCAACAGATTATCTTGGAGGCCAACTTTCATCTCAACGATTTTGGTTAGAAGGGCTTACGCAGTCATTGGAGGAGGCTCATTTGTGGGAGTTGTATTGGTGGAATTTTGGAGCTGGGGTGTTGGGAGATTGATAGGAGAGCCATTTGAGGAGGTTGGCTGGGATTTTGGAGAGCAGTGATTGACAGTAGCAACTGCAGTTCTAGAAAACGAAATTGGAAAAGGGCCAAGCTACAAAGGGTCAAATTTTTAAGTTTGGAATTAGAAGAAACCCTGTCTGAGTTTTTTTGGGTTTTGGGCAAGGATCACTTTCCCAAATTACTAGAGTTTTTTGAGCACTTTTTAGTGGGTAAATCAGAGACCGAAGTCAAGCGACAATGTAGTCTTGGATCAATACCGCAATTTTCTGGAGGAGCCTGCTATTGGAGCGGTTGGATTTGCTTGTACTCATCACCTGGTGCGTGCAGCTTGCCTTGTGCAAGCCCAGGTGCATTTTCTCCAACTCATTTGTACCACAACTCTCTTATTAATAAAATCTTGACCAGTTTGAGGATTTGCATAAATTTCTGGTTATTGTGTTTATGCTATGAAGAATTATGTGTTTGTATAATTGCATGTTTTTGTTATCACTGTAAATTTTCCATTTGGAACACTACAGTGGTATCAAAGTATGATTTTGGCTAGTTGTGGGTTAAAATCAAAGTTGTCGTATTGTTCTTGAAGAATAAGGGAGCCAAGATTGTGGATCAAAGTTTTCAATCTATTTTGCTGGAGGATAATTGTTGCAAGAGATTTCTCTCATTTGAGCTAGTGATTTTGCAGTGAATTGCAGAATTGTAGATTTGGAACATCGTGGTATGAATTTATCTTATTTGGAGAAGTGTGTAGAGTTGGGCAGACTAGGAAACTCACACTAAATTGGTGGATTTTCTAGATCAGCTAGAATTTGCAAAATATTTTTTTTGGGTTTTGTGAGAGGAGTCCATGGTTAAAATTTCAGAATTTTCTGGGCAATATTCAAGCTGAAATAAACATTCCTTCAATAGTTCGTTTTATTAGTGAACTGGGTAATTCACACCACTTGGTGAGCTTGATCTTGGCTTGGAGTTAAGCCAAACTATCTCTGCGTTTTTATGGGTTTGGTGTGAGGAGCTTTGGGTTATATTTTCATAATTGTTTGAGCAATTTTGAGGGTAGAAACTCCAGTTCTTCTTCAGCAGCATCTGTAGTATTTTCTGGGCAATGCATGCTACTTGTCTCAGTGATTTTCAACACTTCATTTCACTTGGGTTTTCCATGCATGCATATTGACTGGTGAATTTATGGGCACTCCAATGACACAAAAAGGGACAAGTACACAGGGGATCATGGAGGCGCTGATGAGGTAGAACCAACAGTTCAGGAGGAAAAACCAAAAGGTCCTAGAGAGGATGCAACAAATGATGGGGACGTTGAGTCACACCCAACAGAGAAGCCATGTGCATGTGCACACACTCCAGCAGAACAATACCCATGGCCAGCCTAGCAAACTTACCATTCCTAATTTTCTGGATGAACTAGAGAAGGGGAGGGAACCCGACACCTTTGTAGATTTGAGGAGGTACTCCATTGATAGAATTGATGATTATGAGGCATTGGATCGTAAGATCAAGAGGGTTTTCTCGTTCGAGGAGCATAGAGGAGGATCGTTAGAGGATGGAGCTAAGAGGCATTACTGTTCGTGGAGACCGAGCCTCAAATGTCGAGAGCCTGAGGAGGAGATTGAGCAGGAGGCCGAGGGAACATAGCAGTGCAAGGAGTAGGTAGACATACCCAGGTGTCACCCTTGTTGGAGATCCCTTTGATAGTTTCAATTGATACCTTGGTGGATACAACTGAGAATACGCCCATAGGGCCATCTGTTGAGGATGTACCAGTTGATGAGGCACTCAGAATTGTGATAGATTTTCTTGATGATGACCACCTACATATAGGTTGATGAGGGTCTAGGAGACACAGAGGTATCGAGAGTTGTGACTAAGTTTACAAATGATAGTCACCCACGACAATTTCGATAGCTCCAGGCCGACCTTCTAGTATTTAAAAGGAAGGCCACGACAGTCCGAGAGACCATTCTACAAAAGAATGAGGAGCTAGAGGGCATGAGATTGGTTTGTGCCGAGTCGGTGTCCAAACTAACTTGCGTTGGGGAACGATTGGATTCCCTAGCAACACAACTAGAGGAGTACACCTTGGAGTGTCAGAGCAACCCTCTTCGAGCATATATAGATGGGGCTTGTAGCACTGATAGGTTATCTGTGCAGATTGGCAAGAGAGAGGCAGAATTACCTAGTTAGATTATATGTGCTAACCAGACTAGCGAGATGAGGCGACATGAGCTGCATATTGTGCAACATTCACAGAATGGAGGGTTTGTTGTGTGTACAGGTGTTTGTGCATTTGATCCTTCCCCTAGGGTTGGATGGCGAGAGATTCTGAGTTGGTACCTAGCCTTGTAGAGATGATCGTAGTCCGAAGGGAAGCTCAACATGAGCTCTCAGACATTGGAGATGCTGGAGGCCCAAGTTGGCAGTGGGATCCAGATGGGGCTTCCTATCATATATCTGGGATGCAGGAGGGCTATAGGATGGTGAACTCAGTGATTGAGTGAACTTATTCCTTGGGGGGGTCCTTATCGGCACTAGTAGTCAGGGGATTCGTGAGCTGAACCCATGGATTGTTTGGACATGTTAGATGCACATGGAGTCACAGGGAGAGTGGCATACTTTGACAGGGGTTGGCCAAAGGATGTGGCATCAACATGCCACCAGATGGCGAGTTGTATGGAGACAGTTCTCTCTCATGGGCACATTGGACACATGTGCCATGGAAGCTAGGCAAAGTAGTGTCATTCCCAATAGCATGTGAGGAGATAGACCACTTAGGTCTACCAGGGCAGATGAGGAGTAGCCCACATCATGGTGGGGTCACTAGCGGAGTCGTGGATGTATTGACACATGTGGGATGGCCGATGATGCAGGGTGGTGCGGCAGATGGTGTAGGTGTTCAGTGGTGCACAAAGTCGTGTGACGAAGTTTAGTGTTTTGGAGAGGAGCACAGAGGTGTATGGTGGAGTGTCGAGTCATGCGGACGTGCACTGTGGAGTAGGAGGAGCGACTCACACCACCTTGAGGTTTCACATGGAGTGACAACTACATCATCATAGGAGGGGTACCAACTAATACAGGATGGTGTGGTAGCTAGCGGTGGTGTCCAAGAGTGCACAAAGGGGTGAAATTGGGTGCAGGTGTGTGCCAAGGGGCACAAAGATGCAAATTTGTATGCAGGGGAGCGCAGGGATGCTTGGGCGTAGGCATTGATGCGTGACGCCAACCATTGGGGTTTTTGGGCATCACCTCCAAGGAGACTGTCCGATAGAGGCGACATGCATGACAATGGGTTTAACTCACCCTGGATCGACGAGGATGCCTCTGGGGAGCATGAGAAATCATGTGGAGTCGTTGACAGTAGGTCGGATTTATATTCCAGTGTGTGGGGAATTGTCAGAGGACCTTATGGGAGACATTCAGGATGATGAGTCACCCGTGATGATTCAGGGTGAGCAACATAGAATGGAGCATGAGTCAACTAAGGAGGATGATATGAACAATATGCATGTTGAGCCTTTTGTGGAGGGCCAGTCGGAGGATCACATTGAGCTCGTGATGGAGGAGGATGAGTGGCCACCCTTGGGGTTAGCCATTGATGAGGAGCAAATAGATGGACAGACAACTAGCAGGGTGGCAGTATTTATAGACATTTGTCCTCGGGAGGTGATGGAGTCTGGCAAGACAGTTTTGCAAAGGATTGGTGGGCTAGAGGAGCGTGGAGTTTCCTATCAGGCAAGGGAGGCAACACTGCATCCATCTTTGGGTCTACCGATTGATGAGGTGCAAGCAGATGTAGTGGTGGTCAACAGAGCTGCAACATTTTCAGGAAGTAACCGTCTCCAGGAGTACATAGATAGGGCTTGCAGCACAACTTGCCCACCTGGGTCCATTATAGGGAGAGGCAAGATTTCTTGGACAATTATTTTTGGTTGATCGGGCAAAGCATCAGGAGTTGAGCATGGGCCAGTATCAGCCTAGTAGACAGACTCATTGCACAGGTGTCCATACATTAGATTGGCGGGAGATCATGAGTTGATATCCTATTGATGGCATGATCTTATTCAATAGCATAGTGGAGCGAGAACCCTTAGACATGATGAGTACTCCAGGTTTCAGTTAGTAGTGGGGTACAAATCGACAAATCTTCAGCATTCCATTTCGGCATGAGGAGAGCAGCATTGGATTGAGTCAGGGGTTGGACTGGAGAGAGGTGATGAGTTGGTATGCAGTAACTGGGCCAACATTCTCAACCAGAGTTATAGCACAACAAAAGCCGTGGAGAACTGATGCTTTTTCTTTGTGGAATTGGGATCTAGGAGAATTTGTTGATGACATGCTCGGTCAAAGATTGTTCTTGGATCCGGACATTGAGGGGTTTGTTCTTGGTGGGTTGACAGAGGCATAGCATCACCCAACAGTTTGTATGGGATTCGGGCATTGCGCCTTAGTTGCATCGGGCCAATAGACTGGTCCACATATTTGGATTGCTTGAGGGCAAGTAATCTTCGGGCGAAGGATTCGTAATGTTCCTTTTTTTGGTATTCCTTATGACATTGTTAGGATGGACTTTAAGAGTTGGGGGCAGATAGGTCACAAGTGTAGGTTGGCTTCATCGACAGGCCATGGGGGCTTTTGGAGGGGTTTTGAGGAGTTCTTATGAGGTCCAATGGCATTCGCTTGGTATATTCCACCATCTGCACTGTGTTCCTTTCGTTTTGTTGCATTCTGACAACTTTCAGAATATTCAGTTGTTTTTTAATTTTTTTGGGGTAGCATCAGATGTGCTCTAGCTTCGAAACTTTGTGGAGGGGATAAAACACATGAGATCTCCAAGACCCAGTAATCGTTTGGAGAAATTCCACCCGGAGCTTAATTTATTCAAATAATTAATTATTTTAATGGGGACCCTGTTAGCCTATGGTCGCACATGACATGGAAGAGTTTTCCCTATAAGGAAATCACAGGGCATAGCCTTGAACACGTTCAAGTCGAGTCGTGCACGCGTGCAGGTCAAGTCGTGAAGGTGGGAAAAACAGTGAACGGGGCAATTATTCCACGAACAAATAAGAAAGGACCGGGCGTAACCAAAGAGACAAGTTCGACAAACCACAACGAGCGAGCGTTAAGGATCGTTGGATCTGAGCAATGATCAACGACGGAGATTCAAATCACAATCGCAGATCACAAGTTCTTCAGGATGGGCGCAAAGGTAAATGTTAAAATGAGCGAAATGTGATTTGCAATGAAGCGAGATCCATCCAACCTTGATACATCACCCAAATCTGCATGCAAACCCTTGTATTCCGCATTTTCCTTACCTTTCGCTTTTTCGCACTTTGCAGCATCTAGCTCGTTGCATGTCGCATATCGCACAATTTACAACTTACCATTTAGACGCCCGCAATATATTTCTTTTAACATGCGATGCGGCATTTGGCCTCACCATAGTAGCTTCGCTCCCCCGCTTCTCACCCGCTTGTAATACATATCGTATAACATGAAACCTCATACACTTACCACATAACCATTCATTGCCTTATAACTCAGCCAATGCAGTGGGCTCCATCCTCCTTGCCACATCATCCTCCATTCAGCGCAAACCGCACTTCACAGTTTTAAGAGTTTACCGTATTCCCCAAATGCTAAATTCTGCGATGTGCGATGCGGGCTGGTCCCTCTCCCCGCACTTTGCAAGTTTTAGATTTTAACTCCCGCTGCTTATAACAAAACGCTAATATCTACGATTTGCGATGCAGTTGGCCTCACTTTACCTTGCCATGTCACTTACCTCGTCCCGTGCTTCGCACTTCGCACCGTTTAGAGTTTATCTCTACTGCTTCATGGTAAATATTTGCGATTGCGATGTAGTTTGGCCCCACCATGATACTCCTCTCACCGTGGATATGCCATTCCTTCGCTATCGTTCCCATTCCATTAGTCCCGCCATTCCTATTCGTTGGCACACATTCCATTACCGTTAAGCCTTTCGCAATCTCTTCGTCACTTCCGCTCCACCCCACTGCATCCGACGGTCCTTGACACATTTCGGACCCCCCTCGGGCGTTCAAACTTTAACTATGGGCGGGGGGTCCAAAATACGCTATTTTTATTACCATCCACTCCTCCATGTGCCTTCCTCTCATCATTTCACACGCCCCTCTCTATTACCACTTCGCACTTGGGACCCCCTCCGAAATCCGGATCTTGGTTTTCAAATACAACACGAGTCTTTCATTGGTGGAGCACGCGGTTACATTTTATTTAGTGCCTCCAAGAGCTCCCCACTAAAGAATCCAACATGCACAACACAACTGACCGTTCCGCAATGACAGGTGGAAATCATGAGAGTCAGAGAGTGGAGGATGCCGAATAGCAGACAGAATTACATGATGAAGTCCAGATCACTCACCTGTTCTTACTCACCTCTCGCCACTCCTTTGAAGATTCTGGAATTTGGCCTCCCTGGCTAACTGTTTTGTTTCTTTTTACTGTTAAGATAGTGATGTTTTGTTGGTAAAATCCCGATTTTACCCAATTATGTTATGATTTTTCTATTTGCAGGAGTGATTGCTTGATGCACGCTTTGATAGTTTGTTAGGATATTTTGGTTTCACCTATGTGGGTCGATCATGGCAGAATATTTGATCGCAAATCATCAAGGAGAACTCTATATGTAGTGAGTTCTAAGATGAAAGAAGATAAAGGAAGACGAAAAGCAACCCAAGGAACGTTGGAATTCTGAGCTCGAAGGATTTTCCCCCTACAACCTTGGTGATGGTGTATGGCCCATATCAGAGCGGGCGAAGATTGTAGTGGGTCACAGGGAGGCGCTCCTTCTGCAAATGTAACCAAAATTTGTCGCCCACCTGGAACTTGTGTGGCACCCGATGATATTCATGACACTGCTTGCTCTTAGCATTGGATTTGTCCAATATGTCACGGACCTATTGGTGGATGTGTTGAATGAGATCAATAAATTTGTTAGCCCTGTCAGCTTCGGACTAGACATGAGTCGAATATGCCTGAGTAGTTGCAAATGGTATCAATTGGACATAGTGGTTGGAATCCCAACCCCACTTGAAAGGGGTTTTCGTAGTTGTGTTGGACGTAGGGGAGGCCTTCATCCCATATGCATATATGCTTCGAGTTGTAAACGCACAAAATGTGCATGATCATCCTGTTGACGACCTATGTTTAGCTGTCAGTTTGGGGGGTGGAAAGTCGTGGATTCAGTGAGCTTGGTATCCAGCATCGACCAGAGGCTTGACCAAAATGTACTCAGGAACCTGTTGTCCCGATATGAGATAATGGACTGTGGGATCCCAAAGTGTACCCACACTCATTCAAAGAAGAGCTTAGCAGTGGCTTATACTGTGATACTCTTCTTGTAGGCTGCCATAATGGCCATCTTAGAGAATTTGTTGATGACCATCAAAATGCAGTTGTTTCCATGCTTAGTAGAAGGAAGGCTCGATGTGTAATCCATGGAGATGGATTCCAAAGGCCAAATAGGAGTAGCCATAGGAGTACATAGGCCTTACTTCTTAATTTTCATTTTTGCAATGGCGCAAGCAATGCAGGATCTGATGTACTTCCCAACATCGTGTCGAAGGTTCGGCTAGTAAAAATACTTCTGCAACGCTGCCACTATTTTCTCTACTCCGAAATTTCTAGCAACCGGACTGTAGTGCGCCCCCAAATCATCTTGGCACACTCACTTAAGGAACACAAAGGTGTCTCTGGTGGCATAACAATGTGCCCTGGAGGTGAAAATTTGGAACTTTCTTGCCTTCCAGGAGCATCTAGTATGTGTTTCCAAGTTCTGGATTGCTCTTGTAAATATGCGGCCACCTTGAAGTCTCTTGGCCACAAGATTCAAGCACAGTGGTCAGTGCCATAACCGGTGGTCGGATGAGACACTCTACGACATTATTGGTGTTTCCATTCTTGTACTTTATGTTCAAATGGAACTGTTGTAGATATGTGGACCATTTCTGATAGCGATCATTCTACAACTTTCCTTATGTTTGTATGAATTGAAGAGGTTGGTGGTATGTGAGGATGATTGTTTCCTCCCCCAGAATGTAATGCTTCCATTGTCGGTAGGCCCGCACATCTCTTTGTCATAGGTAGGATACTTTAGGACTGTGTATGAAAGTGTCTCACTGTGATATGCCACCGGATGCCCCTATTGAGTAAGAACTTCCCTGATAGCATATTCGGAGGCATCTGTCTCAATCTCAAATGGTTGTTGCAGGTTTGTGATGTGAGCACTCGTGCAGAGAAAAAGTGATGCTTCAACTTGGAAATTTCCTTCTATTGGGATTCAGACCAGAAGAAATTTTCTTTTGCTCTACCCTTGGTGACTTGACTCAAAGGCCAAGTGATATGAGAGAAACCCAACATGAACCTGCGGTAGAAATTGGAAAGTCCCAGAAAGTTGTGTAGCTTTGTTAGAGTGGGAGGGGCTGGCCAATATCGAATAACTTGTATCTTAGTTGGGTCATCAATGATGCATCCTAGATATTTAACTTGGGTCATACCAAAAGTGAATTTCTCCAAATTGGCACACAACTTTTGTTGTCACATGGTTTGGAGGACCTCCCGAATATGGTGAAGGTGTTCTTCCCAACTCTGGTTGAATATCAGGATGTCGTCCAAATACACTACCACGAATGAGTTGGTGAAGGGCCGTAAGATGTCGTCCATCATCCTCATGAAGGTTATGGGGGTATTCACCAACCCAAAAGGCATAACCAACCATTCGAAAAGTCCCTCCTTGGATTTGAAGGCAGACTTCCACACATCAGAGAGTTCAATTGGCACCTGGTGATAACCGGAGTTCAAATCAATCTTGCTGAAATATTTGGCCCCTTGAGTTGTTCCAGAAGGTCATCTATTTGTGGGATTGGACACCTATTCCGTATAGTGATCTTATTTAGTGCTCGATAATCAATACAGAGTCTCCAAGTGTCGTATTTCTTTTGTACCAACACGATCGGGCTCCCACAAGGTGATGAACTTGGCCTGATGTGCCCTTTCTACAATAGCTCATGAATCTGCCTCTTAATTTCGTCATTCTCCATAATAGAGCATTGGTAGATCAGTCTGTTGGGTAGCGACACGCCTGGGTTCATATCGATGGAGTGCTTGACCTAACACTGCAGGGGTACCCTTGCGGGTGAGGTGAATATGTCCCTGTACTCCTCCATGACCTTTTCCAAATGTTGTTGTTGTGCAGAGGGGCCCTTTTTGGAGGATGCTGATGTGGCCATAGTCTTCTTCTTTACTTGAGGGTGAATCATAAGGAAGAAAAATTTCTCAGTCTAGAAAATGATCTTACTACGTTGCTTTGCAGAGATCAAAGAGATGGCTATAGGTGGTGCTACCTCGAGTATCATGTATAACTTATTTCCCAAAGAAATAATAACAGAGTGAGGTCTAGACTCATACACATCATGACACTTACACAAGTATGGTTGGCCTAATAATACATCACAAACTTCAAGAGGAGAAACATCACATAGTACCTCATCTATGAAGGGCTTGATGTTGTAGGAAAGGCGACATTGTTGGTTGGCACAAAGATCTCGTCCTTGGTGAAACCACCCGATGGTGTACAATTGTGGGTGTGGTGTGGTCGGTAGGCCCAATGGCTTCACTAGCTATGTTGATATGAGGTTCTTTTGGCTTTTGTTGTCGACAATGAACTGCAACAGAGAACCCTTCACCCACATCTGTGAGTGGAAGAGTCGCTCTCCTCTAGATCTTTGGGCTCAATCTTCTGGATCTTGGTGGTGGAAATGTTGACGCGGAGCTTTTGCCTTTAATATTGGCTTCCCATTGTCATTCCCCTTGTCGGGTTCTAACTCAAAGTTGGAACATGCATCTTATTCGGAAGCCTTTAAGCTCATCCACAGTGGCCTGCCAGCAGCGGTCACTATTATTGTGAAAGTGTAGCTCTTATGGAACTCACACCATTTCCCTATGTCCTTTGTCTTTGTGGTGTTTTTCTTTGCTTGTTCTTTGATTGCGGCTTCGGTGGGTTGTCCTGGGTCGCCCCGCCTTGGCTTTGTCCTTTGTTCTGTGGTTTTGAGGCACGTTTTCCTTGCTTTGGATTCACAAATACAAATTCTCACTTCTTCTATTTGAATTTCTGCTCAATCTTGGCGGCATAGCGATATGCCGTGCCAAGCGATGTAATGTCGAGGAACTCAATTTCCTCCTGAATGTGTTTGTGCAGACAGCCGCGGTACTTGAGCACCAAATGTCTCTTTGAATTTTTAATACCCAACTTTGTGTGTAGGGTATGGAACAGATTCGTTAGTTCGTGCACATCTTGATCGCTTTGTTGCCGCAACGTGGTCCATTGGATGTATTTGTCCTCATAGCTCCCCACGGGGTAATATTGTTCCTTGATGCCGTCTGGAAATTAATTCCAAGTGGGTGTGGCTGAGAATAGAGAGGGTTCCCCTTCATCCTCTCGCTCACAGTAGGTTTCCCACCAGTCTTTGACATGGGGGGCGGCTTTGAGGAGTGCAAAAATAATCTTTTCTCGATTAGAGAAATTATGGACCGAGAAATACCCTTCCATTAAATTTAACCATCTATCTACGACGTCTGCATCTATCTGGCCTTCAAATATGGGAATTTAAAAGTTTAATTGTACCTTAAAAGGAGTGGAGCTTCTAGAGTGGTTAATAGATGAAGATGTGTCGCCTATGGGTAGAATTTAAAAGATCTGGGCTCCATCATAACGTTCCTATGTCGCTTGAGGGATTCCTCGAGCAATATTTTGAAAGGATCTCCTGCTCCATCGTTTTTCTTTTCTTTCGCCATGGGAGGGCACAGAGGTTTGTAAGGTTGGTTTTGCAAAGGTTCAACTAGTTCGAGCCCTAACTCTTTATACCCTAAACTTGTTGGGGACATGCAAAGAAAAGCAGAGAAAGAGCAGAGTGCTCTGATTTCATTGATCCAAACTTATGTCGTGTTGAAGTTTGCAACAAGAAACAGTGAAGGAGGCATCCTGAAACATCATCCTTGATCCTAGTTGGAAAATAATCACCTAAACTAGGTGGGGCCCACACAGGCTATTTTTAGGTGTATGTCTATTTTTAGACATGGTGAGCATATTCTATATGTAGCAGGAGGTTATTTGTCGATGGTTGGTCAAATGTGAAAAATAGATGAAATTATATTTTTAGTTGATTTGATGAAGTCTATTTATAGATCGTCGATATAAAAATAGATGCATGTCGATTATTATTAGCCCTTAATAATAATCGGACTCTAAATATCAACTTATTCTCTTGGAGCACTTAATTTCAGTATACAGATTTTTCAAATCAGTGGGCTGAATGAATTGCACAATTCCTAAGGGTTTACTGGAGTTAATAAATGGAGGACTCAGTTAGAACTGAAGTGGCAAAGTTATGACAGAGTTGGAAGAGTAGTTCATGGAGTTGTATTCGGTTGCTTTCAGTTGGGCTTCCCGATTGAGCTAGTTGTATCTAGTCTAACTGATTGATACACTAGTGAGAGTGGTGTGAATTAATTAGTTAATTAATTCACTAAATAATAACTCATTAATCAACTGAAAAATACAACAGTTAACTACAGTGCATGGCAGTTTCAATGGAGACCAGTGGAGAGATAAGTGAAAGGGCAAGATAGACTATCTGTTGTGACTACTAGTGATGCATGAATTGCATCTACATATACATTGGTGTTGCCAATGATAATCACGCAATCAATGATAGTGGGATTACATTTAATTGGTCTTTGTAATAAGCTTGGATTGCGCATTGGAGGCAGGCTAGCAGGGGGCAAAGATCGATGCATGGATTTGCAAGATTGGTCTTGATTAGTGTATGAGGGTTTTACTGCACTGAGGGCTTGTGATAAGCTTTGTAGGCTTGTATGATATTTTCATATGATCTCCACGTTACATAATATATATTTTGGGTTTTCAGCTTCAGTCTTTCCTGGTTAAAAACTTTGTTATGTGCAATTGAATATTTTTTTTGTGCTTCACATGTGTGTGCAATTAATTTTTCCGAAAAAGATTAACAAGTGGAATAGATTCAGTATCTTGCATAAAGTTAAATAGTGTGAGATCAGGTGGATCTAGGACATATGCATGCTTAGTGCATATAATTTCTACATGGTATCAGAGCATTTTTTATTGAAGATTGCAATTTTGAAGTGAGTTTGTGCTGGTGGAAAATTCAAATTTGCTGCAGGAGTTTTTTGATGTGACAGTTGAGTATACATTGAAATGTCTTTCAATGGGTTGCGGTTGGAGTATGCACTCGAGGGAAACTCTAACTACATAGCCTAGAAGGACAGGGTGGAGGTGATGCTTGAAGATAATGGCTTGAAGGAATTCATCGAGAGAGATGTTCCTAAGCCCACTTCGGCGGATGCTGCAGTACTTGACGCATAGAAAAATAAAGTAGCAAGGGCGAGGAGGATTCTGTTGGAAGGTGTGAGGGACCATATTGTCTCAAGCCTTCATGGGAAAGCCACTCCATATGCTATGTGGAAGGCTTTGACAGATTTGTTCCAAAGCAGAAGCGACTAGAGGAAATTGGCGCTTAAAGACAAGCTCAGAAAAATAAAAATGAAGAATAATCTTTATAGATTTGATGTAGATGGGATTTCTATGGAGCTTCCTACTGCTGGGAAGTACAAGAAAGACATGTAATTGAAGCTTGAGAGGGAGCAAGATTTGCATGCAGGTAAGAGTGAACCTTGGGATGTGGAGCAGCCACAAGATGAGGATCATGGAGTGGGAGCAACCACTCATGCAGAGAAATTTTGTGCTAGATGGGCAGAGGGAGTGCATGCAGCGATACCACCAGGCGAGAGGTGGGGCGACATGCATGAGTAATCCCAAGAGGAGATTTCTGGGCAGGATTCATTGAGATGGTGTGGATCTCATGAATTGAACCTGGCTACGAGGAGCCCACAGAGCATTAGTAGCATGATCAGTTGGATTGATGTAGGCAGATCAAAGTGACAGTGTCGGATACTGGAGCGCGGTTCAGAGTTGACAGCAAGTGCAGAGTGCATGGTTGCAGAGTTCAATAGCACAATGGTTCCTGAAGACATGTGTAGTTGGTACCAGCAGAAGTCGAAGACTTTGATGATAGATGCATTATACTGATTCAGTTGTTTGGAGGCTATTCAGTTTCAGAAGTGTTGCAACAAGAGTTGCAGAGCGGACGCATGGAGTTGCAGGGCACTTGCAAAGGTTGCAGGGCGAATGCATGGAGTTGCATGTCGCATGCAAAGACAGTCCTTTCTTGTTGAGAGGGAGTGTTGAAGTTTGCAACAAGAAATAGTGAAGGAGGCATCTTGAAACATCATCCTTGATCCTAGTTGGAAAATAATCACCTAAACTAGGTGGGGCCCACACAGGGTATTTTTAGGTGTATGTCTATTTTTAGACATGGTGAGAATATTTTATAAGTTGCAGGATGTTATTTGTAGATGGTTGGTAAAATGTGAAAAATAGATGAAATTCCATTTTTAGAAGATTGGGCGAAGTCTATTTATAGATCATCGATCTAAAAATAGATGCATGTTAATTATTATTAGCTCTTAATAATAATCAGACTCTAAACAACAAATTATTCTCTTGGAGCACTTTATTTCAGTATACAGATTTTTCAAATCAGTGGACTGAAGGAATTACGCAATTCCTAAGGGTTTACTGGAGTTCATGCATGGAGGACTAAGTTAGAATTGAAGTGGCAAAGTTATGACAGAGTTGGAAGAGTAGTTCATGGAGTTGTATTCAGTTTAACTCAGTTAGGCTCAGTTGAGCTAGTTGTATCTAGTCTAACTGATTGATACACTAGTGAGAGTGGAGTGAATTAGTTAGTTAATTAATTCACAAATAATAATTCATTAATTAACTGAACAATACATCAGTTAACTACAGTGCATGGCAGTTTCAGTGGAGACTAGTGGAGAGATAGGTGAAAGGGAAAGATGGACTATCTATTGTGACTACTAGTGATGCATGAATTGCATCTACATATACATTGGAGTTGCCAATGATAATCACGCAGTCAATGAGAGTGGGATTACATTGAATTGGTCTTTGTAATCAGCTTGGATTGTGCAGTGGAGGCAGGCTAGCAGGAGGCAAAGATCGGTGCATAGATTTGCAAGATTGGTCTCGATTAGTGTATGATGATTGTACTGTACTGAGGGCTTGTGATAAGCTTTGTATTCTTTGTATGAGATTGTCATATGATCTCCATGTTACATAATATATAGTTGGGGTTTTCAGCTTCACGCTTTCCTAGTTAAAAACTGTGTTATATGCAATTGATTATTTTTGTTTATGCTTCACATGTGTGTGCAATTAATTTTTCCGCAAAATATTAACAAGTGGAATAGATTCAATATCTTGCATAAAGTTAAATAGTGTGAGATCAAGTGGATCTAGGACATATGCATGCTTAGTGCATATAATTTCTACATGTCAGAACACAACATAATACAGATATAAACATAAACACAGAGATGCAACAGAAATAAATATTCATTTCATTAATATCAAAGAACTGAAAAATGCTTACAAACATAATAGAAATAAACTATCTCAGGCGATGGTAGTTTAACTTTAGGAAGAGATGTGGCGGCTACATACCTCTGAACTGTGTTACAATTAGCGGCAGGGGAATTTTTATTATTGAACAAAAAAGGGAAACCCTAAACAACCAAAACCTTAACCCAAGGAGATGGAATGCCAAGAGTTTGTGCGCTCCGTTGGGGTTAGTTGGGCATCCAACTTCCTGGTGTCGTAACTTGTTCATCTAATCTTCATTTGGTGCACATGATACCTCATTGGAAATATCTCTCTGCGTACTACAGGATTTGCGGCATGCCCCTACTTATTGCTACAGGACTGATGTTGACCTCAAAAAATGACATTTAGGGGGTCAAAATAACTCTGGAAGTTCGAGACCTTAAAATCTGCTAAAAATAGCAAATGCTGCTATTATCAAGGAAACTAATCAAATAGATTGGAGGTTAGGTGGAATAGGTTGGTGGCCACCAATATCCACCTGGATCATTGAGGCTACCAAAATGATGGATACACCATCCTCCTCTCCCAAAACTGAGAAATGGAAAACCATGGAGTCTGAAAACAAGTTATGTGTAGTTTGTGGAGAACTCCTTAGTGAGGCATGATATGTGTAAGACAACACAAGAATGTCATAGCTTGTATCAATCAGAGTGCAGATAAAATATTAGGATGCCACTACTCCACAAAAGCCAGTGGTATGTGAGGAAGAGAACCCAGTTGTAGGAGAAGTTGTTGATATTGAGCGACAAAGTAATGAGGAAGAAATGCAAGCTCAGACACCATACCTTATCGACAATGTTGTCATTACTCAAGTAACAACAACCAAAGCAGTCCATCTTGAGGAGGATCAGATCATGGTTGATACACAAGAACATGTTGATGATGTCACTGACACACAATCAGTTGAATCAGTTCAACCTAAGGAGGAACAAATTGTGACTAACACACAAGAACCCCCCAACCATTATTTTTTGGTAGAAGTGGGCATGTGTTCTAGTATCTATGGTGTATAAGAGGCTAAGGAACACATTTTCTCAATACCCAAAAAAGGTTTCACAAGAAACACTTAAATTAGATTAATTAGCCAATTATTAAGTATCCCTCAAGACTAACTTAGGAAAACTAGTTAAATAAATCAAATTAATTGAGGAAATTTGATTTTTCTCTAGAGATTTCTGAAAAATTCATTTGATGGGGTCAAGATGATCTTAGCCATTTATTGTGATTATGTCATGGTCGTTGGTTGCTCAATGCGAGATTATAAGAGCAAGTTAATGGGGATTTGGAGAGTAATACTTGAGAAGTTTGACATAACTAGTTGCATTTATTAGAAGGGGTGTAGTTGAAGCATAGGGAGACTCCAACAACAAGGATTTCAACATAAAATTTGGGAGATTATTTCCATAGTAGTTTTCCACAGTGATTTCAACATTCCAGTGACGGGAAGGGAGGACGAATTTATCTGCAGAGAGGTCATACCAGGAGGTGAAAATTATCCAATGCGCAGATATGGGAAGCACATCAATTTCCAGTTGTCAAATACAAGTGTCATAGAAAGTGTGAGTTATCTAGTGTACGTTGCAAGCGGAAGAAGGGGTTGTAGGAACAAATTTCTAGTAGTAGCTCGAGTTCCAATTGAATCAATGCACATTTCTAGTTTCTCGGGTGAATTGTAGGCAGGAATGTGAATTGCATTAGGGAGGTCAAAATTATTCTCCAGAGGAAAATTATGTTTCCAAATTATTTTCTCGGTGGAAGAAAATTACTAGAGATTTTCCAATGGGAGGAGAATAGTTGTATTTCTCAAATCGCTGAAGAATTAATAATAAAAAAACCCTCATTTATTGAACTGTTCTTCCAACATTAGGGTTTTTCTAGGGACTATTGTCCAAAAATACTAGTGTCAAATGCTTTATGTTTGTGAATTGTTTTCTTAGTTCCTGTATTTAAATTTTTGAAGATTGCATTCGTGAATTAATCATTATTTGTCATAATAATTTCTGAAGACAAATAAATTGCATAAGTTAGAAGATTAATTTTTTGTTGTTGTAATTAAGGAAAATTCACATGGTATCAGAGCAGATTTAGGCACAGAAGGTTTGAAAGAGTAAATCAATGTAGGGAATAGGAAGAGAAAACAAAGGGTTTTCAACCCGGTTTGATTTATTCAATTGATTCTCCATCTTATTTGAGTTCTGTAGATTTCCATAGATGGCCACAGTAGGATTGAGAGATCAGGATAGGTTGGATGGAGCCTCCAACTATGGAATTTGGAAAGAAAATATGTCATTCCTTTTCGATGAGTACGGTCTGAAGGAGTTTGCAGAGAACATTGTAATTGTACAGACAAATCCTCAGTAGTTAGCTACCTATAAAAAGGAAAATGAAAAAATGAAGATGATGATCATTGATGGAGTTAAGGACCACATCGTTCCACATATCATAGACAAAGGGACAATGAAGGAAATGTGGGATGTCATCATCAAATTGTACCAGGATCCCTTTGAAAACAAGGGGGCGATTCTCAAGGAAAGGCTAAGGACCATCAGGATGCATAAGGGTAATGATGTGACTTCTTATCTCGCCTAGTTCCACTTGTCATGAATGAATTGGCTATAGTAGGGGACAAGCAAAGTGACAAAAAGCTAGTGCGCATAACACTCAATGGGTTCTCAAAGGAGTGGAGTATGTTCGTCCAAGTGATTTCTTGGTGAGACAAACTTCCAGATTGGGATCGCCTATGGAGTGATTTCACACAGGAGGATATTAGGCTCAATTTGGTTTATAGCACTAGTAGCAGTGGTAAGAAACCGATGGTGAAAATGGAGCGGGACAATGTTTCCCTAGAAGGGAAGGGAAAATCGAAGAAGAGTCCCAACAAGGGACAAATATCAAAGGGAGAGAAGAAGAATAAATAACTGTCAAAGGTTAAGTGTTTTGGTTGTGTTCAACATGGTAACTATGTATTCCAATTTCCTAACTGGAAGAAGTAAAAGAAGGGGTAGCAAACAACTGCTTCAACACAGATTGAAAATTTTTCTTCTACAGTGGAAGATGAATTTTCTCTCATAGCTTGCCTCTATAGCTCCAAATCCATAGGCGTCTGATACATAAACAGAGTAGCTTCAACATATATGACGAGGGTTAGAGACTCCTTCTCCAGTTACAAGGAGAAGGATATGGACTTCTAGATCCTTATGGGAAACAAGACAAATTGTACTCCTGTTAGGAGAGGTACCAACAACATTCAAAGGGAGTTAGGAAGGAACGTCAGTGTTACAAACGTGTTACATGTGCTAGGTTTGGGTATGAATCTGATTTCAGTATTTACACTACATGATAATGCTACGATGTCTACCTCATGGGATAGAAGGTTTACATCAAACACCATAGTTCGAAGAAGGTCAAATAGATTGGGGTTCGAAGCAACAAGTTATACAAGTTGTAGTTAGATTATCCAAAGGAACTATTTAGCAACAATAGTAGTGGTAGAGACTTGGGAGAGTTTTGGCACAGGAGGATGGGACACTTACACCATGGAGCACTAAGGTTGCTGAGATAGATCGTGACTCAGGTTCCCAAATTGAGCACGAAACATGAGGACATGTGCATAGGGTGCATACTTGGATAGTTTGCAAAGGAAACATTATCAAGGAGTGAAAATATAGCCAATGGTGTGTTGTAGTTAGTACACATATTTATGGCCCAATGTCCACGATGTTATCACTCCGCCAGATCTCTAAGGCTGGAGAAGAAATCCCAACAGAGGTAACCACAGACCAATATTTTGGCTTGGTATCTAGCCCTACCAAACCGGAGAGGGCTCTCTCCACAATGTCACAGCCAAGAGGGTTGGATGAATTATGGTTTTAGGGTAGGTATGAGTTTAGGGGTTTTGACGTGATTTCGATTGGGTTGTTGGATGAAGATATTAGGTCGAAGAGGCTAGGTCAGGGCAAATAAGATTAGGGTTACAGTCCATTCAATGGGGCTAGGTAGGTAGGAAGGCTAGCACATTAGGGTTCTTGGGATGAAATGATTCAAACATGTGAGGAGCTAGGAAGAGCATGAAAGACGAATTATTCCTAAATTGAAATAAAGATGAAAAGACTATGAAAACTTTCCCAAAGCAGAGAATGTGAGATGAATTTTGTTTCTCTAACTTGAAAGTGATAAGACAATAGACATGAAATGGAAAATGGACCAACAATACATTCATACAAATGAAACAAGATAAGAAACAATGCTAGACAACCATACCACAGGTATCCCAAAGAAATAGCTGCAACACTTTTATTAAGCTCCTGCCAAAATGATTACAATAGAGTCTCTCATCAATATGCCACCATCCAAATATGTCCAACCAGTGAAATGACTGAAAAATTACATGATATGGGCCTCAAACAAACTCCTCCCAGCCTCAAGGGTCAAATAAATGAGAGGAGTAGTTCCACTAAAACTGAACAGAATACCTAGAGTGTAGGGAGGTCAAACTGACTCATCCCTCACTTTTTGCAAACTGATTCATTACACCTCATCATGAGTTTTCATCTAATGTATTTGCCCTATGTAACAGTAAAAACATGATAATTACATTTACTTCCATCAATTACATAATTAAAATCATCATTTCCCAAAATGAAAATCAAAATTGCAATGAAAACTAAGAAAAATTAGAAAAATGTCAGGTGCGCCCTCCAACTTGCAGCTAATTTTTGGATGGGTTCCCACTGTCCAAATTGAGATCGAGATACCTCATTGGAAATATTATCATATCTAATTTCCAAATATATGCTTGGTTTGTAGAATGGACTCGATTTGACCCCTCAAAAATTCATTCTCCCGAGACTACTCAGTGCGTAGTGCCAAGGTGAAAAAGGAGGCATAACAGTTATTCTAAGGGTGTTTTTTCACTTTTTCACGTGCCAGTTGGACCAAAAAAGGCTAGAAATTTTTTTTTATTACATTTATTCATCATTATGAATCTGATGGTGGTCTAATTTTGGCCAAAAGATGCCTCCAACAAAAGCACAGTGCCTAAGGCGTTGCGCACCTGACATAGAAACTATGTTGAAATGCACAAAATTTTCAAATTTTACAAAAATGTCCCAAAAACTGTCAAAATTTGTTGAATGATGACTAATGATGAAGGTTATGCATGGAGTGAGGCTTCAACAAGGATATCAAGCCTTCTTTTCTCTTCTTGCATGGTCAAGGCTTTAATATTTGCATTGGCTTGTTTAATTTTTTTACCTTGCAATCTTATTTCTCTTAGCGCAGTGTTTTGCCATCCTCCTTTGCATGTAATTCTCTGTTGTCTGTCTTCCTCCTCCAATCTATCTTCCTCCTCTTACCTATCCTCATCATGTGTCTAGGTCTAGAAACCCTAGGGAGATGAATTGGGAGTGAATCTGGTTTAGGGAGTGGGGAATGGGATGGAAAACTTAAGGAGATAGGGGAAGGGGTTTATGAAATGAGGGAGGTGACAGGGAGTAGAAATGATAAGGGAATTTTGAATGGGAATTTAATTACAAGTTTGGGATTTTGGGAGCCTAGGCAAATGAGTAGCCTAGGTCTTAGGGCATTGGGAATAAAGAGCCTAGGAAAATGGGGATAGTGATATAGGGGGCGAGGATAGGGTAAATTATGATGTGGGAAGGCAATGAAGTCTTAAGCAGTGAAATTGAAATGTAATTTTAGATTTGACTGTGATACTAGGGTTTAAAACTAAATAAGACACCAAATCCTTTTAAACAACTTCAAACACCATTGAATTTTCACTTAGGAAGAAGAGGGATGGCTTAATTACACCTTACTTGCTTGTTGGAGATCGAGGAGTAACGTCGTTGAAGGACTGAGGCGATGGCATGGTGTTTTGAAGCTTGCTGAGAATTTGTTGTGGAAGTCGGGCAAGTGTGTAGCGAACAACACAAGTGCGCCCTCCTTTTTCCAGGAGTGCAACGTATAATGTAGGTGTGCAACTTAATACACAGGAGCGCCCTCAAAATGCCAGGTGCGTAGCGCGGAATTCAAATCAACTTTTGAGTGTATTACCAAAGTCCAAATTAGGCTCATGATGGTTCGTTGGAAATATCTCTCTCTTGGCTACAGAATGGACCTATCAAGCACTGCAAATGATGAAGTATAGCCCCTCAAAAATCATTTCTCCCAAGACTGGTCAAAAAGTGCAAAATTAGGGTGCAAAAATGAAGTGTGCTCTTGCAGGCAATGTTTGCAGGCCTTACTCAACTCCAAATTGAGTTCATGATAGCTCACTGGAAATATATTTCTGTCTAGTTATCGTTTGAATCATCAAGAAAGTCATTTGGACACTCCATCTAGGAGAAATATTGGTTTTCCCAAGGTCACTCTAGAAGTGCAGAAAACCTCTTGTAGCAATAGTATTTTTGACATTTATTCAAAACCATGACACCTGTGTAAAACCTAAAGGAGGTTTTTCTTTCTTGGCCTATGATGGACAAAAAACTCTCTCAATTTTGTCAAATGCATCTCTGTTTGGTTAGAAACACAGTTTGAAGAAAAACTAGCCCTATTTGTGGCAAATGATTTGTCCCTTGGAATGACTTCTTGAAAAATGATGGAGACATGGTGTTTATGAGTGAAGCGAACAAAGTTCCTTCTCAAGCTTAAATGCTCTAGAACACTTGGAATACAAAGATATCCATGAGCATACAAATATTATATTATAAAATATATGAGATAGATAGATGATAAAATGTTACAATGAAGCCTTGCTTATATACCTACGCATGTGACCTTTCATGACTGGGCATGTCTCTTAGACATGCACTTTCACTAACTTAATGACTACTTACATAATCCTTAATTGAATATTTAATAATTATATTTGTTATATTCGTTATGAATTATATTCATAACATTTCCCCTTCCTTCAAAAGCTTTGTCTTCAAAGCTTATAGTTAACACTTTTTTTCAGTTCAATCACGCGCCGTTTTCTTCATTTTCTTTCGTCACAATTTAATATATCAACTTTTATTTATTTATTTGTTTTGAATTGGCCCTTCCTTTAGAACTTTGTCCTCAAAGTTTTATGGATAATAATTTCTTCATCTTGTATTTGTTAAAATACTATAATTTTCAGGAAATCTTCCTTCTTTCCTTTCCGAATAGGATTTAATTTCCTTTTCATCAATGGTTGATTTCATTTTGTTTGTTGAATTGAGTTTTTAGGGTTTTTAAGGTAACCCTTCCTAACTTTCTCTTCTTCTTTTTTAATGAGGTTATTATTCCTTCAAATTTTTTTTTTTTTAATTTTTTTTTAATAATATATATATATATATATATATATATATTCTTTTACCAATTGATTTTTTTTTAACTCTTTTTTGTTGTTGAAAGGTTACAAACCTAGTGGAACGTGGCTATTCACATATATTTAACTATAAAATATATGTCCACTTATGTGTATTTCTCCACGTAAAAGTAAACTTACCATTCAAAAGAGATTTTTTATTTCTTTACTTCTTATTTTACCTTGCAAATATCATGGGCAATTACCATGGGCTTCCAAAACCACGAGCTTGTAAACCACTGAAAGAATAATCAAAATAACCTTACATACTCTTCCTTATTTCTTTTTCCTTTTTAATTTTAATTTGTCTTGGTATGTACATATATGTACTTCTTTGTATATGTCTCTTTTTTTCTTTTTCTTTTTAATATACTATGACTTTTCTTCTTTATTTTATTGTTTTTAATATAAATTCTTCCTTTTTTAATATTTCTTCAATTTTTTTATATAAATTATTCTCCCCTTTTTTTATATTTCTTCTAAAAAATTCTCTGGTTTGTTTCCCCCCCCCATTTTTTTTATTATGGCCAAAGGCCTAGTGGCGAAAATGGAGAAACTCCAAGATTGATAGCGAAACGCTTCAGTCACGACGACAACAAGGTTGACGATTTTTACAGTCAAAGACCTAGATCAAGGAGCATAGCTCTATGCAGCATAAGCGACCAAAATATCGACTTCTCTAATACCAAATGAAGCGAACTAAGTTCCTTCTCAAGTTTAAATACTCCAGAACACTTGGAATACAAAGATGTCCATGAGGATACAAATATTATATTATAAAAGATATAAGATAAATAGATGATAAAATGTTACAATGAAGCCCTGCTTATATACCTACGCAGGTGACTTTTCATGACTGAGCATGTCTCTTAGACATGCACTTTCACTAACTTAATGACTACTTACATAATCCTTAATTGACTATTTAATAATTATATTTGTTATATTCGTTATGAATTATATTCATAACAATGAGTTGGAATGGCCTCATGCTTGTTGAAATGACCTCCCTTATGCCTCCTCTTCTCAAATTTCTCTAATTCCATAGAAAAACCTAGCTCAGTGGGAGAGGAAATTGGGGTTTGGTGTAGGCAAAACAGGGGATTTGGGAAATTTATAGGAATGAAGGGAAATAAAGGTGATAGGGGGCTTCTAAATTCTTAGGAAAATATTTGGAGGTAGGGAGGGATTTTAGGAAGTAGGGGAAAGTGGAATTTCAAGGATTGAGTGAAGAGAAGGGGTTTGTTGACCACACTTTGTCAACGACCCCATAGCAGTACACCCCCATTTTTTCAAATGGGATTCATCATGTTCGATGTGTTCACGCCAGTCAGATTCCATCATTAGTCGACAGTTTTATGAATGATGTAAACCTATTCTGCATGTTTATGATGTAAATAATCTAAGTAAGACCACCATGTATGTAACAACTTAGGTAAGCCTAGTATTTTGGTGACGATTTCTATCCTAGGAGGTTTTTTGTCTCATTGATTTGCTTGTGTTTTTCGACACAAGTGATCGACAGAGTTTTTCCCTCCAGCCTCATCCCAAAGCTAGGGTGGATTTTGTCATCAATATGCTAAGTGAGTCCTAGTGTTTTCTATCGAGTCTTTGTAAAATTAGTTTGGGAATAATCCTAGCTAATTGGCTAGATTATTTTATTACAAGCTACTTGGTCTACTAGATCATGTTTTGAGTCGTAGAATTGGGTAGCATTTTTAGGGTCTATACGAATGGGTATTCTCCCTCCATGTGTCTAAATGTATTTATCTTATGTAAAGAGGGTTGGAAGAAATAATTAAATCCCCTTTCAATCAATTAATTAAATTTTCTGGCCAAATTAATTAAAAATCCTAAGCTAGAAATTTAATTAATTTTAATCCTAGGTGAGTTAAAATTCTTCAAAGGCAAAATTCGCTGGTCCTTAAAAAATGAATTTTTAAAGGTCCCATGCCAAGGGAATATTGAGAATTTCAAGAAGTTTTGGACCCTTGGGCCTTGGTGGTTAAGTCAAAGTCAAAATTTTGAGGTAATTAACTCAAAAATATTATTTTTGAGTTAATTAAAATGGAATTAAATGATAAATTTGTTTTTCCTCAAGTTTATAATTTTGACGTTCCAGATTAAAAGATGATCAAATATTTTCAACGATCGAGATTACTTTGACATGGATCAACTGAATTAGCCGTTGGAGATTTTATCTTATAAATTAGACGTATTTGTTAGTATTTCAGTCATTCGATCTTTGGATCGGGCACTCACTCTTGAAGCTCTCCTGTAATATTTTCTGGAATAATACAAACGAAGACTTTGGGGTTTTATTTTGATGGTGGTGTTCCTCTTCAAAATTTTATGATAAACTTGTTCTTAATATTCTGCTGGTGATTATTCTAATGGATTGTTGATTAATGGCTCTTGTAGAGTAATTTTGGGTACATGTATCTTACGCAGGTTACTGGATCTAGGGTAAGAATATTAATTGGATCGAGCTAACTGTTATCTCTAGCTCTTGAAAATTTTATGTTTTATCACTATTTCTCTATTAATTTGACAATTTAACTTTAAGTTTGCAGAAATCTTCCAGATTTAAAACTGGGCATTTGGGGAAGTCCTAGTTTGGACCAGCTGACTCCCACGAGATAAGATTTGAAGAGCCCTCTAGATCTAATTCCTCGGGCTTATCTTAAATTCTGTTTTTTGTAGGGTTCTTTATTGGGCTTGTGTCTATCTCTTAAATTTTCATTTTCTAAATTGTGCTGAACTATTTCAAATATGGCCAAGAGGGCCTCTAATATGTAAATTAGCATTGTAAATTTGTAAATATTCTCTAGGGTGTAAGGGCTTATTTATTTTTTGTGCATAGTTTTGGATCTGTTCTGGTTTTTGCAGGTTTGTAGGGGGATTCTTAGAATTTTTTTTTAGATCTGAGCCAGATCTAACCCCCAGAGGGTAAGATATGGCCTCAAGATCATTTCTGGTGGCAGATCTGAGTGTTATTTTGTTACAAAAGAGAAAATCTCAGGTGCATCTAAATCAATATTCTAAAAATTTGAGTTATGTTGGAAAAAATTTAATTGTTGGAGGAATTTCAAGTGTACTGGGTTTTTCTTGAGATAATCTTTGCATGCTGCAGTCTACCCCTTGCTCAAATCCTCCACACTAATTCTGCCTTCACGCATTCTACGTTGCCACTGCTTTTGCTTGCCGTCATCCCTCATTCTTTGCATACTCTACTCCTGTCGTCGTCCATTCTTCCTCACTCTTGCTAGCCTTCACTAATCCGCAAATTCAATCCGCGGCCTCATTCCTTACCCTTCTCCCTTGCCGTCTTTACATGCCCCCCTCTCTCCTGCTCCTTAGCCGCTGTCGCATCCTACTCCATCACGCCTTTGACCTTCCTTGCCGTCGACATCCGTCCCTTAACTTCTGTCGCTTAGCCCTTTCACACAGCTCCATCGACCTGGACACATAAAAACCTCACGTCTATGTGTTTTATTTTTAGTTTGGTTTCATTTTTTTGTTAGATTTTTTTTTTTTTTTGGTTAGTTTTAGTTAGTTTCGTTTGCGTTAGTTTTAGTTTAGGTTTTCAAACTTTTGATTTTAGCCTTAGATTTATTTTTAGGTATAGTATTTAGCTTTAGCTTTAGATGTATGTATATTTTCTTTAGATAATTTTGCTTTATTTTAGATTTTTAATCTTTTAGTTTTAGAGATAAAAAATAAAAAGGGAATAAAAATTTTAAAAATGTCCAAAAAATTTCTAAATTTTTATCTTTAGAAATTTCTCAAAAATTTTATTTCATAGTCAAAGTGAGATTTTAAATTTTTATCTAAAGTTTGACTATATGAAGTTTTTGGTAATTTCTGGATTGGGATTACTTGGAACAAAATAGATTTGGAAATATTGATAATATCTGGCATTTCAATTTGATGGTCATCTCATGATAACATTGCTGTGGATTCAAAGTATTTTAATGCATAGTTGCGGTGTGTTTTATCGAATATCATTGTGGTGAATCTATTTTTCATAGCAGCAGTTACATATTGGATACTTGGCTTTAATTTTATAACGGGATATTTTGACTCCATAAGGCACTAGTTTTAAACTTCTGAATTTAATTGGATTTGTAAAATCTCGTAAGTCTTAACAAGTATTTGGTTATCTAGTTGTGTCTCCTGAATTGGTTGATTTTCAACCAGTTCTTTTCCTTCATTTTTGTTAGGGTCTACCTCCCTTAACTTGCAAGGAGACAGCTTAGATAGAGAGATTGGGGATAAGGGTGACAGCCCCCGATCTGAGTCGTTGTCGCGATGCCTAGACATTTTGTGCGACAACAGGGTCCAAAAGGGAAAAACACAACCCTAACCTAGGAAGATGTCAAAAGTGTAGCAATAGGCTAGGGTTTATAGGAAAGTAAGGTAAATGAGAGGAATGGGCTTGGGAAAAGGTTACGAGTGGTAGATGGAGTGTAAGTGAGGGTGGGATTGATGGCTTAGAGAGAAAATGAGTGCATCTTTGATGTTTTAATAGCCTTTATACTTGATGGATTGAATGAATTAGTTCTTGGGACCCACTTTGCTATGTTTAAATTCACCTTTAAACTTCACAATTTAAACCCTTTCACTTTGATTTCTTTCCTTTGACAATAAATCATTTTGATGGACTAGGAACTCTTTGCTCTTATTTGCTTTGTTGGCATGTGGAACTCTGAGTTGGCAGCTTGGGAACCTTGTACTTATTACATTTAAATGACATAAAATTACAAAATTAAAATTAAAAATATTACATTTTAACTCAAAATTACATGATGAAATAAGCATTTATCTTTACAAATCATCTTCACATGGTGAAGAGATGTTATTTGATCACCCTTTACTTGCTAGTCTTATGCAATGGAATGGAGTTTTATTGGAACCTTGAAAAACCCTAAAAGACCTAATAAGACCTTGAAGGACTTAGTTTCAAGATGACATGACTGATATTGACTTTATGGATGGTGTAAATTCAGTAAGTAATCAAATATTAAGGAGTGATGTTTTTGGGCTAGGACTACCATCAGTGACTAATTTTTTGCATGACCTAGTTGAATGATAAAAAATTCTGAGTGGGACTCCTAAAATGATATGAAAAGAGGATTTTGATCACTGATGGCAGGATGCAAATACTGACACTTACATTGGCCTTATTGGAGATGATAACTCTGAAAGAGATGTCAAGAACCACAGAACTCTGGATTTTTCAAATCAGTGCCTTATCCATTGGGCCAATACGGTCAAAAACTCAAACTAATAACATGACTAAAAACTAATAACTCAGAAAAATAGGCTGACTCAAGACAAACTCATATGACTGAAACTTGACTCAACACTGACTTACTTGACTGAAAACTAACTAAAAAATATGCTCAGAATTGAACTTGTTCAACAAAACTACTCTAACTGATCCATTCATCACCTGATCAAGTGAAATGGAATAGCCAATGCAACCATGTAAGCATTTTGGCTGCTAGTTGAATTGTCTGCAAGTGCTTGCTTATGAGCAAGAAGAGAGAACTACTGAAAGGAAACTCCCATGAAAACTTGTAATCAGATTGAATCTTAATGAAATTGCAAAGCATGAGCCCACCATTTGACCTCAAATGCTGCAAAAGGATCTTCATAGGAATACATATTGATTTCTATTCCATCTAATACATTACTGCTATATTTCAGGCAGTCTTCATGACATGAATATGAACTTTCATTTTTACCCTTACTTTCCTGATATCACTGCAAATGTTCAGATGAGCTTTGTAATGAGACTCCTGCTGAAAATGACAAAGAAACTGGCTGTCGGATCAAGTTTATATCAACACTCTTTTCAGGCTCACAGTTAGCTAGTGGAGAAGGACTTTTATTGCAAATATCATCCAACACATCAGCTATAGGGTCATGAAAAACTTGAAAATATTGTTGCAACATATTTTCCATTGGTTCTAATGAGACTGCATGAATTTCTATAGGCTTCTCATCCTTTGATTTAGAGGCATTATGAAAAAATTTCTTTAAAAAATGAAATGCTTCAAAACATAATGGTACAGAATCATCTTTCATCATTTGATCATATGTTTCAACTTCCAAGTCTTCATCTGCAATTTGAAATTCAATGGAACTCAGTGGTTGCAAATCTAGAGCTAAGGAGGATTCTACGTCGCAAATGATTTCCTCAACCATTTCAAGAGAAGGTTTATCATTTATAGTGTTGACCACTCGTTTATCTGCTTGCATATAGTTTTCTCTTATTTTTGAAAATGAGGAGAAACACAAGGGTAAGGAGCTCTGATCAAGAATTTCATTATCCTTTTGATTGAATATCAAAACTTAATGACTGTTGATTTCTGATTGCATTAAAGTTGTCTCTGATGAACTGAAATGAAGTAAAACAAAGAGGCAAAGATCCTTCACTCACTTCCAACTTTTCTGCACTTTCCTCCTCACTGCCATAGTTGATATGCATTGTCGATCACTGTATGCGAGCTATTGAAACTGAACTTTCTCCTCCCACAAACTAGTTGTTGATTTTTTTTCAGAATTAGCTTTAATTTAGAGAACATAATCATCATCATACTGATCAAACTTTGGCAAATCATCAAAAGGAAGAATGTCATCAAACATACACATTAGATCATCAGATTTTTTCTCCTCGGATTGATCTACAAATCCATTTTCTGATCTATGGAAGCTAGGATTAGCAAGAAAGTGTTTAAGGCCAGGAACTTCTTCTTATTCTGCAATAAGTGACACATGGTGATCTTGAATGGAAACTTCATATCTCATGGTAATCTTTTGCATCATTTCCTCTACTGTACTTACCAAAATGTCGAGCTTTACCTCTGAAGATGTCAGGTGCTCTGCAATGTTCTCCCTCTCTTCTTCCTTCAACTTTTCCCTTCTGATCAACATATTAGCCTCTACATCTACTGCACTGTTTTGCATCTCTTCAAGTGTTGCAAGGTTCCTTTCTCTCAACTGAAACTCCATTTCCGGATCAAAGGCATCTGGGTAATGTAAGAGAGTTGAGCCATGAGGAGGTCTTATATTAGTAGGTATCGAACAATATACTTGATTGAATCTAGCATAAAATTGTTGTATTATCTCCCCTAACTATCTTTTCAACTGGTTATACTTTTCTAAAATCAGGAAAGGGTTTTCTTTGACCACCCACTTATCGAGGAAAACTTTGACACACTGAGGGAAATCTGAGATGCTCGCAGTAGGCAGGTTTTTAAACCAACTCTTGACTTTTCCTAGCAAAGAAAGAGAAAATAGCCTGATACTGACGTCCTCTTCATCAACTTTAAAAAGGTCAAGGAAAGTCTTAAAATTATGCATATGTCTCTCAACAGTGATCTTGTCACATTCACCATCAAACCTCGGCAGATATATGTAATAAATTTCAGGGAAAGCATGGAGTATAGGAGGTAAGATGAATGGTTTGTATCTATTTGGAATTTTACAAGGCATAGGAGTATGTATAGAAGTTGTAGGATCATTCTTGATCTCTTGAGGTTCATCAATTTGAAGATGTTCATCATATGATTCAGAAAAAGGGTTTGGACCAAGATCAAAGGCGTATGGGAAATTTTTATTTACAACCTTTAAAGGAGAGGAATCCAATGGCGGTCCATGATATTTTCTCAAACATAATATACCTTGGAAAACTTTATGTATATTCTCAGGAAAAGAGAAAAAATATTTCACGATAAAGAGCACGATGTCTTCAATAAAAGTCCAAGTTGAATACCTAATCTTCCCATGTTGTCCTTTCATATTTCTTGGCAAGGTTCATCCTCCAGTGAAGTCTTTGGATTTTATTTCGAAACTGATTTGGAGTCACTAGGTGGATGATTTCAGCCTTCATGTGCCTTATCACAATTCACCATCAACAATCAAATCTGATCTTTGTCGTTCTTTCCTAGGGAAGATTTGTCTATTCACATCCCATTAGGGGAATTTTGAGCTCTAAAATGGGCCTCCTAAGGAAATTATAAAATAATAGTAATATTTGATTACATCATCAAATTTTAGACGAAAAAAAGAAAAAAACTACTTTTTCAACTCGTATTTTGAACTTATCTCCCCAAGGTTTTACTCAAATTTTGAGCAGGAATATTCGTTGGATGCAAAATTTAATTTCCCATCCAAGGAGTACCCGTGTTGCATACTTTTGATGGACTCTTCTACACAAAAAATGAGAAATACATGAAAAACGTTATTGCAATCACATTTTTCATGTATTTCTCATCTTTCGTGTAGCAGGATCCATCAAAAGTATGCAATATGGGTACTCCTTGGATGAGGAATTAAATTTTGCATCCAAAGAGTACTCTCTCTTGAAATTTGAGTACACCCTTAGGGAGATAAGTTGAAAATACGAGTTGAAAAGGTAGTTTTATTATTTTATTATTTTTCTTACCTTTTTACTTCAAAAATGGTGAATCATCCCCCATGGTTGACATCATCTTCTTGAATCTTATTGGTTCTCATAAAGTTTATTTTGTTTGTACATTTTTCATAGGAGGCCCATTTTAGACCTCAAAATTCCCCTAATGCTAGTCGGCGGCAACGATGCCTGTATGTTATCACTTTGCCATATCTCTAAGGCTGAAGAAGAAATCCCAACAGAGATAACCACAAACCAATATTTTGGCTTGGTATCTAGACCTACCAAACTGGAGAGGGCTCTCTCCACAATCTCACGGCCAAGAGGGTTGGATGAATTAGTTTTTTAGGCTAGGTATGAGTTCAGCGGTTTTGATGTGATTTTGATTGGGTTGCTGGATGAGGATATTAGGTCAAAGAGGCTAGGTCAGGAAAAATAAGATTAGGGTTACAGTCCATTCAATGGGGCAAGGTAGGTAGGAAGGCTAGCACATTAGGGTTCTTGGGATGAAATGATTCAGACAAGTGAGGAGCTAGGAAGAGCATGAAAGATGAATTCTACCTAAACTGAAAGAAAGATGAAAGGACTATGAAAACTTTCCCAAAAAAGAGCATGTGAGATGAATTTTGTTTCTCTAACTTGAAAGTGATCATACAATAGAAACGAAATGGAAAATGGACCAACAATACATTCATACAAATGAAACAAGAGAAGAAACAATGCTAGACAACCATACCACAGGTATCCCAAATAAATAGTTGCAACACTTTTACTAAGCTCCTGCCAAAATGATTACAATAGTGTCTCTCATCAATATGCCAACATCCAACTATGTTCAACCAGTGAAATGACTGAAAAATTACATGATATAAACCTAAAAAAAACTCCTCCCAGCCTCAGGGGTAAAATCCATGAGAGGAGGAGAAGTTCCACTAAAACTGAGCAGAATACCTAGGGTGTAGGGAGGTCAAACTGACTCATCCCTCACTTTTTGCAAACTGATTCATTACACCTGATCATGAGTTTTCATCTAATGTATTTACCCTAGCTAATAGTACAAACATGATAATTACATTTAATTCCATCAATTACATAAGTAAAACCATCATTTCCCAAAATGAAAATCAAAATTGCAGTGAAAACTAAGAGAAATCAGAAAATTTCAGGTGAGCCCTCCAACTTGCAGCTGATTTTTGGATGGGTTCTCGGTGTCCAAATTGAGCTCAGGATAGCTCATTGGAAATATTATCCTGTCTAGTTTCCATATCTATGCTTGGTTTGCATAATGTACTTGATTTGACCCCTCAAAACTTCATTCTCCCAAGACTTCTCACTTTTTCACCTGCCAGTTGGACCAAACAAGGCTAGCAAAGTTGTTTTCTTGCATGTATTCATCATTATGAATATGATGGTGGTCTACTTTTGGCCAAAATATGCCACAAACAAAAGTGCAGCGCCATAGCAAACTGTGTTGAAATGCACAAAATTTTCAAATTTTGCAAAAATGTCCCAAAACCTGTCAAAATTTGTTGAATGATGACTAATGATGAAGGTTATGCATGGAGTGAGGCTTCAACAAGGATATCAAGCCTTCTTTTCTCTTCTTGCATGGTCAAGGCTTCAATTTTTTCATTGGCTTGTTTAATTTTTGACCTTGCAATCTTGTTTCTCTTAGCATAGTGTTTTGTCATCCTCCTTTGCATGTCATTCTCTGATGTCTGTCTTCCTCCTTTTTGTAGCCTCTACAACACCCTCCAAAAAATTCACACTTTCCCAGCGGCCCGCGACCTGGTCGCAAGGTCACAAAGTCGCACTTCTTTCATTTTCCCACGACTTGCGATCCAACAACCTCGTGACCTGGTCACAAAGTCGCAAAGTCACAAATTCTCCAAGAATATCAACATCGCGAATTTTGCGACCTTGCGACCCAGTTGCAGGTCACTGACTCTGCTCTGCCTGTGTCCCCTGTTGAAGTAATTAATAGCTATACCTAGTTTTTTATCATCATGGCATCTTTCTTATCCTGGGATTCTTTCATGAACATGACAGGTGAATTTGAAGCAGACTGAGAGTGTATCCCTGTCCCCTCGGATTCAAGCGACATGGGACCCCCAGTGGCTTGGGAAAAAGGAAAGATCCTGGAAACAGAGGACATAGAGATGGACATACCCATGTCCCCGCCCCCGATTTACAGAGATACCCTGTGCACATTTTCCAAAGGGGGCAGTATGCGTTGGTACCAGGTGTACCAGGAGTTCGCTCGACAGGAATTCCCAGAGGACCTCCCTGATCGGGAAGTATACATACGGGTCAAAAGGTCAAAGCTCCATCTTGCAGGTGCCCATCCGACTATATTCCCATGTGCAGAGGTCATAGATTGGATTATACAGAACACTGACCCCAAGAAATTTGTAATCAGGGATAGCGAAGGAAAGGCTTTCGCAACTCTCAAAGGCTCAGATGCTCATGTTTACTACTCATTGCCAGAAAAAGAGGAGGATTTCACAGAAGATTAGGCCATCACCCATGCAGTCCCCATAGTGGACACTCTAAAAAGGTGGTGGGAGGAGCCTGAGAAATTCAAGGTAAATAAGGATCAAGAATATCCAGTGGCAGGCCTTAAAAAAGTATATAAATTGGTGGCTGCTATGCTTTTCAGATTGTACGGGCACCCCGATGCCACCACCTGCAGCGGCACATGGGCAACCCTCATGGAGTATGTCACGGTGCACGACACCTGCTTCAACTGGGCCAGCATACTGGCAGTCTCCCTTCATACAAACATATCCTCAACATTGGTACCAGATGAAGGGTTTCCTTCTGAATTCTACATGGCCTATTATTTGTTGGATGCTATCTGTTCAAGGTGCCACTTTGAAGGATGGGTGCACAACTGGGATCCAAAACAGACCCGTGCAATCCACTTACAAACCAAAGTATTTTGGGATTCCAGATATAAGCAGGACATACAGCCAATCTCTCAAGTTTTCATCCTAGCTCTTTATAGAAAATTGTTCGGCAAAGACACTCCCTGCATGTCTTGGCGAGCCATGGAGATGCTAGGCAAGGTTGCGCATTGGTTCCCTTTTTCCGAGTACACATTCATTCGAGTTTTTGGCTCGTACAAGGCCCCCCATGCTATGCCTCGATATGTCACAGACAAAATGATCATGCAAGAGGTCTGTTTCCAGATGTCTGTCAGTGTCTCTAAGGTCCTGACCAAGGGTAAGAAGAAGACATGGCCTACGCTACCCCTCACTATCAGTTCTTACACAATCGGAGATTTCTGGGAGGTAGAGGCAGAAGCAGAAGAGATGAAAATTTATCACCTTGCGACATTAGAACACCGGACCTATGACCCAGAAAGGATAGTCCCTGATCACTACAAGTGTGCTAAGTTCAAATGGAACTATCAACACACGGATTTCCCGGGTGAAGACGAGAGAAGAAATTGGTATAATGCAGACCGGCAACTTGCTCCGGGGGTGGACTCTGATAAAGAAGACCCAGATGACCAAACATTGGAAGACAGGAGCCGTGAATTGGGAGGCGCTTCTTCTTCTTTGGCTAAAAATCCTCAAACTAGTACAGGGCACAACACTTCTACCCAGCAGAAAGAACTAGAAGCTAAAGCCTAGCAAGAAAGGGAGAAGAAGATAAAGGAAGACGAAGATAAGCGCAAGAAGAGTCTAAGGTCGGAGCAAAAGAAGAAGCAGGCCGAAGAAGCCAGAAAAAAGAAGGAGGAACAGGAGGCGGAGGCTGCGGCAGAACAAGAACTCAAGAAAGAATTAGACCAAGTGGAAGCCGAACGCCAGAAGAAATCAGAGCAAGCAGCAGTGGCTGAGCGTAAAAGGAAAGCCGAACTAGAAGCAACGGCAGAAGCAACGCGCAGACAGAAAAGAGAACATGACAAGGAAGAAGCCGAATGCCTTTGAAAAGAAGAGGAAGAAAAGAAAAAGAAAGAAGAGGCGGATCAAATGCTAGAGAACATCGAAGCATCTCCTCAGAGCACAGGATCACAAACTGAGCTACCTCCTCTCGAGGTACCTGTAGTCGGTACATGCACTACACTCTTCGATCTGAGTTCTTACGAAGGGCAGGAGGAGGAGTTATTTGATCTTACTAGGCTCACATACAATTAGTTCTCCTTCAAGATCCGACAGGAGAAAAGGAGATTCATGGCGCGAAATCCTTCTGCCTCATCCACAGTTGCGACGGAGAAGGACATAGTCTTAGACACTAGGACTAACTCGGTGATGATAGCATCGGCTGGCACAACTTTCGCTGCGGCCACAAAGGAGAACGTGAATAGAATGAGTAGAGAGATCTTCTCTCTACAAAATAGGTTGCAAGAAGCAGAGCAGAAGGAGGCAAGGGCAGAACAGGAAAAGATAGCATTAAGAGAGGAGATTCAGCAACTCCAAAACAAAACTGCCCCTATCAACGAAGTACCGCTCACCGTTCAAAGGGAGTCCGATATATTAGAAGCCACCATGAGACAAGTCTATGGGGAGATGTTTACCATAAAAAAAACAGTTGCCCCCTTGGTGAGAGCCCAAACAGAAACCAAGCAGAGGAGCAAGCAACTGAAAGAAGCCTCAACTTCCTTAGACAGGATGATGGATTGGACGATGCGGTACCCTCAGGCTCCTGAACACCTGCCAAAGAAAGACTGGATCCACACGCAAGATGCTAAGGTCCAGATCTAGATGAAAATGCAGTCCAAAGATAAACTATCCAAGGACCTAGACAAGGTGATGTCCGCTTACAAGCATATGATCAGCGACATCGATTCAATGCATATTTTACATCACATTCCATCACTGGGTGCATTGGAAGAAGAGAAGACATGGGAACAGGTGGATCAGGAGATCCAGGCATTTTTGCAGCCCATTAAGCAAGCCGCTACCACTTCTGACCTGGCAGCATCACAAGAGAACCTGGGCAAGTTTCTTGTCACACTAGTCTGGATCTACACCAAGCTCGCCTCCCTGTCCAACTTGGTCACGCAGAAATTAGAGACTCTAATCCCAAATGCCTTGGAGTGTCTGCATCGGTTGAAAGAAGAGGTTCCTTTGGTTTCCCCCATAGGGGCAGATTATCATGCTTGGCAGAACTTCCTCAAAGAACAACAAGTTGATGCCCCTGACCCCACGATCACGCGCACACCCTCATGAACAATTTGCAACAGGTCGCAAATCGCATTTCCCATCTAGGTCGCAGGTCGCATTTCACAGCTTGGTCGCAAGTCGCAAGGCAGCTCAACAGTTGGGCAGGCGAAAAGTCGGGAAGCCTAAAGGGCAAATTTTTGATCTATAAAACTCCCTCCGGGAAGATTGTAAAGGATTTTTTTTGGGACTCAAGAGTTATACAACATTGTATTGAAAGATAACACTCTTTTGCACATGAATACAGATACTTATTTAAACTCCTTTTGGATCTGATGTGTTTTGCTGTGCGAACACTATGAGTATTTATTATATAGTTTCAAACATCCTTTGATTAATGAAGCTGCACTTTTAATGGCATCATTTATGCATTATGGTTCCCTGTACTTGTGTTAATGATGTTCAGTTCATTTTGCTTTCTTAATGGATGTTAATGACTTTTTTTATTAGCATTCATTTCATCTTTCAAGAAGTAAAGGGGCGTTTCACCATAAAGAATTGTTTCTTTTGTGGTCAGAACAGCCTACAGGCATAACCCCAATGATGTGTTGTTAACAACACCTCCTTCGGCGTTTATGCTTTATTATTTGTCTCGCTACGCATAGTGTTATATACGTGTTTAACGCATCAATCATGTATCTTGTATCATTTGAATAAGTGTGTGTCCACAGGTTCAATTGAGTTCTTTTGAGACCAAAGGAAAGGAGATTTAAGCGGTAGCCAGACCCATACCCCGGACGGGATCCCTATTCCAAACGGTTTAGAGTCTAGTTGGGACTTTTAACCAGGCAGATCCCCTGCTGTTGGCCGATCCCTTGCTATTGGCCAGACAGATTTTCCCATCACCGCATTCGAAGAAACATTTGGTGCTAAAGTATCGCAGGTGTCTGCACAGATACATTCAGGAGGAAATGGAGTTCCTCGACATCTCCTCGCTTGGTACGGCATACCGGTATGCTGCCAAGATTGAGCAGAAATTCAAACAGAAGAAGCGAGACTTTGGATCTGCGAATCAAAAGCAAGGAAAAGGTGCTTCCAAACCGCAGAACAAAGGACAGATCCAAGGCATGGTGGCTAAAGACAACCCACCAAAGCCACAAGAAAAGAACAACACCGTAAAGCCAAAGAAGGACACGGGAAAGTGGTGTGAGTTCCATAAGAGCTCCACTCACAACACAAGTGAGTGTCGGGCCAAGCAGTCGCTAGTGGCCGAGATGAGGGCTTCTGAGTCAGATGCATGCTCCGACTCCGAATTAGAACCTAAAAAGGGGAATGAAAAAGGGAAACAGATTATTGATCCAGAGGAGGCGAAACGTCTCTTCTACTCCTAGATGTGGGTAAAGGGCTCCCCAGTATAGTTCATTCTCGAAAATGGGAGCCAAAAGAACCTCATTTTAGTAGACACCATTAAGCATTTGGGCTTGCCGACCACAGCTCACCCACATCCATACACCATCGCGTGGCTTCACCAAGGACGAGATCTCCGCGTCAGTCAGCAGTGCCGCCTTCCCTATAGCATCAAGCCCTTCACGGATGAGATATTATGTGATGTTTCTCCTATTGATGTTTCTGATGTATTATTAGGACAACCATACTTGTGGAAGCATCATGATGTGTATGAGTCACGACCTTGTGCTATTATTGTTACCTTGGGAAAATAAGCCAGGCTGTGATACCGTAGGTACCACCACCTATCACTATCTCTTTGGTTACTACAAAATGCAAGAAGCTTCATTTCCGAAACCAAGAAATTCGATGATTCAGATCATGCCAAGAAGAAGATTGTGGCCAAAACCTCCAGACATGGCTCCTATGCACAACAACAACAAAATGGGAAGGTTGTGGAGGAGTACAGTGACATTTTCACCTCACCCACAGGGGTGCCTCTACACTTTTAGGTCGGGCACCCCATCGGGTTCCGACCTCTGTGTGCGCTGCTACCTAATGGACTAATCTTATCAAGACTTTGTTCCTGATAATGATGAAATCAAGAGGCAAATTTAGGAGCTGTTGTAGAAAGGTCACATCAGACCAAGTTCATCGCCCTGTGGGAGCCCGATCGTGTTGGTATAGAAGAAGGATGGGACGTGGAGACTCTATATTGACTATCGGGCGCTGAACAAGATCACTGTCCGGAATAGGTACCCAATCCCATGGATTGATGACCTTTTGGACCAACTCCAAGGTGCAAAATATTTCAGTAAGATCGACTTGAAGTCTGGGTATCACCAGGTACCAATTGAACCCTCTGATGTGTGGAAGACTGCCTTCAAAGCCAAGGAAGGCCTTTTTGAATGGCTAGTCATGCCTTTCGGATTGACGAATGCTCCCGCAACCTTCATGAGGATGATGGACGACATCTTGCGGCCATTCACCAACTCATTTGTAGTGGTGTACTTGGATGACATTCTGATCTTCAACCAGACTTGGGAAGAGCACCTTCACCACATCCGACAAGTCCTCCAAACACTGCGGCAACACAAGTTGTGTGCCAATTTGGAGAAGTGCACTTTTGGCATGACCCAGTTCAATATCTGGGATACATTATTGATGAAAGGGGGGTGCATGTGGATCCAGCCAAGATCCAAGTCATTCAGGATTGGCCAGCCCCAACCACTATAACAAAGCTTCGCAGCTTTCTGGGTCTTGCTAATTTCTATCGGAGGTTCGTGTTGGGATTCTCTCATATCACTTGGCCCTTGAGTCAAGTCACCAAGGGAGGAGCGAGAGCAAAATTTTTTTGGTCGGAACCTCAACAGAAGGCGTTCACAAAACTGAAAAACCGCCTCTGTTCTGCCCCAGTGCTCACTTTACCAGACTTGCAACAGCCATTTGAGATCGAGACATATGCCTCTGACTATGCTATTGGGGCAGTTCTTACTCAACAGGGACATCCAGTGGCATATCACAGTGAGACATTGTCTGACACAGTTCACAAGTATCCCACTTATGACAAAGAAATGTATTCCATTGTGCAAGCTTGTCGATAATGGAAGCATTACATTTTGGGGAAGGAAACAATCATCCACACAGACCACCGGCCCCTGCAGTTCATACAGACACAAGGGAAGTTGCAAAATGATCGCCATCAGAAGTGGTCCACATATCTGCAACAGTTTCATTTGAACATCAAGTACAAGAAGGGTAGCACCAATCATGTTGCAGACTGCCTCAGCCGACCACCGATCATGGCACTCACCACTGTGCTCAACTCTTGTGGGCACGAGACTTCTGATTGGCCGCTTCTCTATGAGAGTGACCCAGAATTCGGCCAAACTTACAAGGCACTCTTGGGGGGTACGCAAGTTCCAAATTTTCACCTCCAAGATGCACTTTTATGTCACATGGGACACCTTTGTGTTCCTTCAAGCGAGCGTGCCAAGATGATATGGGAAGCACACTACAATCGAGTCGCTGGGCATTTCGGGGTCGAGAAAACAGTAGCAATCCTGCAGAAGTATTTCTATTGGCCGAACCTTCGAAAGGATGTCGAGAAGCACATCAGATCCTGCACTGCTTGCGCCATTGCCAAACCGACCATCAAGAAGCAAGGCCTATATACTCCTCTACCTACCCCTAGTCGACCTTGGGAATCCATCTCCATGGATTACATGTCGGGCCTGCCTTCTACTAAGCAGGAAAATGACTGTGTTTTTGTGGTCGTCGGCAGATTCTCGAAGATGGCCATTATGGCGGCCTGCAAGAAGAATATCACAGCAGAAGCCACTGCTCTCTTCTTTGAACGAGTTTGGGTGCACTTTGGGATCCCACAGTCTATCATATCAGATCGGGATAGCAAGTTCCTCAGCACATTTTGTTCCAGCCTCTGGTCGATGTTGGATACCAAGCTCACCAAGTCCACAGCTTTCCATCCCCAAACAGATGGCCAGACAGAGGTCGTCAACAGAATGATTGTACACATTCTGCGCATATACAATTCAAAGCATCCACGCACATGGGACGAGAGCCTCCCTTATGTACAACATAGTTATAATCGGGCTCTCCACAGTTCAATCGGCCATAGCCCCTTTCAGGTGGGCTTGGGATTCCAGCCACTATGTCCCATCGACGTAGCCATGCCATTTGCAGCTGCTCAGGCCAATTCAGCTCATGTCCAGTCTGAAGTTGACAAAGCAAGTAGCTTCATCGAGCGCATTCAACACATCCGCCAACAGGTTCATGATATATTGGATAGATCCAATGCCAAGTACAAGCAACGCCATGATCAACACCGGGTGCCACACAACTTCCAGGTGGGTGACAAAGTATCGCTACATTTGCAGAAGGAGCGCCTCACTGGACCCCACCGCAAGCTTCGCCCGCTCCGATACGGGCCGTACACCATCACCAAGGCTGTAGGGAACAATGCATTCGAGCTCAGGATTCCACCATTCCTTGGTCTGCACCCAGTCTTCAATGTGGATCGCCTTCGTCCTTACTTCCCACCTCTACTGGACACCTCGGACATTGCAGAACAACTCACACCAACTGAGTTAAATCCAGACTGCATGGAACAGGCCACCACAGATTGCATCATGGACATGCAAATCAAGAACACTCACCAACAAAATATCCAACTATATCGGGTTGTCAAAGCTGGCCAACTCCTGCACCAAGGAAAGTGGTTCACCAGACCCCCTTCACAGGTTTCATCCCCCAATGAGGAACTTAACACAATGAGGACCATTGCTTCCTAAGGGGGGAGGAATGATCTAGGTGGATATTTGTGGTCACCTTCCTATTCCACTTGGGACCCCACCATTGTCTCTTTTAGTTTTTTAGTTTTGGCACAACTTACTATTTACGCTTTTCACGTCCCAACTTTTTCGGGAGCCGCTTTGAGGCCCATAACGCTGGAAAAATAAGAGTAGCAAACCCTTATTTTTTGCACCAAAAGTTTTACTCCTCGGATAGATCTTTCTAATGAGTTATTGAGCGTGTCAAATGGAGATCAGATGCCAAAGTTACGTCCACGGGAAGTTGAAACACCAATTTACCCCAACGGGGCCCATAGTTTTGGCGCTTCATCTCCCCGGGGTAGGGTTTTGGATGTTTAGGGTTTTTCGTTGTTTATGAATAATGTATAGGCCCTCGAGCCTCATTTTACCCCGCCCGAGGCCTATAATCGCCACATCTCTCTTCTCAGAGATAAGCTACGCCGCCCTAGCTAGTTTATTTCTATTATGTCTATAAGAAAATTTTAGTTCTTTGATATTAATGAAATGAAGTGTTATTTCCACTGCATATTTGTATTTATGGTCACATGTGTATTATTTTTCATTCCTGCATAAAACTGGATCAAATCCACACTGAATCACTAGGCCCTAAATCGAGACTCCACCCTCTAGGATTTACCATATATCCTTCCATTCACTGACAAAGATTCCTAGGCCTAATCAAGGGAAACCACCTCTATGATTTACCATATATCCTGCCATAAAAAAAACAAGGATTCCTAGGCCCAGTGAAGCACACAATACCTAGCTTTATCGCAACCTACAGTCTGGTTTAGGGGTCACTAGTCCAGTGGCTTTAACGCAATCCATAGTCTGATTCAAGGATCACTAGGCGATGTTTTTTCCTTTCAGCGATCCACCTCACTCACCTTAGAATCCATTCGTAAATATAGCTCAATAAAAACATGAGAACCCCATCACACCATGGTTATTCGAAAATGAAAAAGCTAGGCTGAAAACACTATCACGCCTGGAAAAACCTATGCCATGACAACAAATAACCACATGCAATACCAAGCACGCAAAATATAGCAAGGAAATCACACATGTAATTTGATACCTACAAATAATATTGTTGTAGCTACTTGATCCTGCTCTTCCTTGCTTGCTCCTTCCTTCCTCTTGCCTTCTTTTCCTTTCTTGAGCCAATGTCAAATTGTTCCAAGAAAACTCTAAGTGTTCAAGAGTGAGAGAGAGAGAGAGAGAGAACAATGAGAGATATCCAAAACTGACCTAACAGAAGGTACAAACTAATCCTTAGGTGCCTTTTTATCAATAAGGCCTTTATTTCTTCATTTTCCATTATTTTCCTTCATTTTCCTCCTCACATTCAACCTGTGACCTTTCACCTTCCTTTTCTCCCATTTTCCATTATTTTCATAAATAAATGTCCCAAAAGTTCCATTTTTCCTTTCCAAATCCTTTTCCATTGCATTTACAAATTTCCTTAGCCATAATAAACCAATGAACACCATCACTAGGATGATTTCCCCAACATTCAACTTGGAATACGTGTCCCATCAATTGTATTTATTATTTTTCCTTTATTAACTTGTATTACATGGAATTTTCAACGGGGTTGTTACATTCAAACTATGTATCTAGTGGTATAAGGGATGGTTGCGCAAGATAGCATCCATGATCAACTTCTAAAAAACATTTTTTGAAAATTACGTGCACATAGTTAATTGGCTCATCCCAAGCATCAAGCATCGTGACGGTATTTCTTATGAAAGGTTCACTCTCAACTCGAATCTAATTATTCTTTCCCTTATATGGAAGACACAAATGTGACCAATAAATAGTGAAGTATCCTCGTAAATTTTTAAACTGGCCTCTACTTAAACGTGAGCCATAAGCTTCTGGAATGTCCACAATGATAATATCAATACATTGGTGAACCCTATGATCATACGATAAAAAAATTATAACATTGTTAAGATCGCCAATTTCATGTATAAAATATCTATGTAATTGTATGATTCTAGCATCGATATTTTCCCATTTAGAATTAATTTTATTTGCAACAAATAAAGGCATGACATTCGTAGACACACCAGAATCCACAAGGAATTTATGGACATTATAATTCAAAATTTAAAAATTTAAAATAAAAGGGGGGCAAGTGGATCTATAATTTACATTAGTTGCATTACCAACCAATTCAATAATAGTAGGAAACTTACTGGATGATCCTTGAGAAGTAGGAATTTTTCTACCTGACAAAGGTTGAGATGAAAATTCTTGGATGATCAACTCACATTTCCCTGCCAACTTTTACAGATCAAATATTGAAATATTTGCACGATATTTCTTCATATCTTCAAGAACATCATAATCTATGTCTTCATCTTGGGTAGGGTGTGCTCAAGTGGTAGGTGGTATGACTTTATTCAATACCTCAAGAGTTACAAACTTGTTCTTATTATTTCCAAGAGAATTATTTTAAGACTGTGGACATCTGAGTTTGTTCTGAGTGCTATAAGAATGATTACTAGGAGGTAAAATCTTTCTAAAAAAATTCTTCCTCACATATTGATCAGGCATCGATCATTTTCTCCTCAACTTATATTTCTTAGCATGTTGTTGAGGAGGATAATCACCCACTAGGGGCTCACCAAGACCTTGTTGGTCATTGTTCAAGATAATATCAAAATTAAATATGGAATCACTAGCATTTGTGTTTTCTTATGTAGAGTTTGTTTCATCAATATCTGGAGTCTTCTTTAAATTCTCTTATGCTAACAAGCTTTCTATAACATTTCCAACCACAACATTCATATTGTGTTTCCATTGTGAGCATGTTTTCTCTAAACGTCCTTCTTGATGAAAATTACATTAGTTATCCATGCCCAATTTCTCAACATTGAATACAACATTAGAGCTTTGTGGATACTTGGCATGTTGATTGAATTTCTTCTTCATAAATGGCTTAAAAGACTTGTTTTTAGTATAATCCTCACTTGTCTTCCTTTTGAGTTCAGATACTTCATTGGTTAACAACTTTAAGGATTTAGTCAAGTTGTCCATGTCAAAAGGATATTTATCTTTATTTTTAGTGGAAGAGGCTTGGGACTTCTTACCATTGTATTTGGATTCCTTTGAGTCTTCCTGGTCAGCAATGACCCCAATAGACCTTAAGTCCATTTCAACAACAATTACTTCTACAAAATTAAGAGCCAAATTTTCCGTGTAGCACGCTTTAAAAAAATGGAAATGTTAGTGGGAAATACAACAATATAATAATCCTTATTAATTAAGATTACCTAACTCTTGAATGAAAGTGTGAAGTGCACAGTGATGGCAAGGCTGGGAAATGAATACAGAATGGGAAATTGAAGTTGATATTGACTAAGCACAAACATTGGGAGGTGCACAGTTGATGGAGGTATTTTTATGTGGTTACGTAGTGCATAGTTCTAAGAGGTAGAGGACAGTTGACTGAGGCTTGTGACTGAACAGAGTGTAGTTCCAAGATGAATAAATATAGGTGCTTGGTCAAGAAAGTTGTGAAGACAAGAATACTCCAAAATTGACCAAGTGTGGGATCAGTAAGATAGAAGTATGAGACCATACCATGTAACAAGACTTGAACATGATCACACACTCACAAATGAACAGCCACATGAAAATCAAACACTCAACACCCAAAATCATCAATCATCCATCGAAAAGAAAACAAAAAGGCACTTACCTCCGAGTGCAACACTTAAGATGCACCTTTTGACAAAAGTGTCGACTACAACAAGAAAGTGTGCAATACCTTGAAAATGAGTCCAATACATGCCCCCATGATATATAGAATCAATAAGTGTAGGAGAAAGCATCGAATTTTCCTCTTAAATATGTGTTGTAATTGTCTTTCACAAAGAGTGACACTTCCCTTAACAAAAGATGACAAACTGGAATTCCTTCAAAAAGGGACTTAGAAACTTAGGAAGCAAGCATGGGACGACTCTAATAACTATAAATGATAGTTCACATTATCAAAGGGAGGCTAAAATTCTTGTTTCCATGATTACTTCAGGCTCCAATATTATTTTTCCTTCTTCCTCAATTTTTGGTAATATAGTTTGAACTAGGAGCTTGTCACCTATAACCTTCTTTAAGCATGAAAAATGGAAAACCAAGTGTACTCGTGAAGATGCAGGAAGCTCCAATTTGTATGCCATTGTACCAATATTTTTCAACACCTTATAAAGTCCATAGTACTTTGGTGATAATTTATTATCCTTCTTAGCTTGCATGAGAGACATTTGTTTATATGATTTTATCTGTAAAAATACCCAATCACCCACATCAAAACTTCTTTCACTTTGATGTTGATATTCATGTCATTTCATCTGATTCTACGTCAGATTCATGTTATCCTTTAAGAGTTATGTAACTTTTTTTCGATGCTCGATGTGATCTTCCACTGCTTGAACCTTAGAATTGTCTCTTAAAGATAATGTGATGGACAGTAGATGATATCCATAAAATGTTATAAATGGGGTCATTTTTGTTGCAATATGGAATGAAGTGTTATACCACCGTTCTTCCATAGGTAACCACTTAACCAATTGTTTTTGTTTATCATATACAAAGCAACGAAGATATCCTTCCAAAAAAAAAATTCAGTATCTTAGATTTCCCATCAAATCAAGGATGATAAGATGAGATATAAGCTAATTGAGTATTAAGACAAGAAATTATTTTTTCCAAAATTTTCCAGTGAAAATGGGATCTATGTCACTTACAATAATGTTTGGGTTTCCATGTAGCTTTTGAATTGTTTCCGCAAATGCAGTAGTGATTGTATTGTCTTTTAAAGGATGAGATAGTGCACAAAATTTTTCATATTTGGTAATTCTATCAACAACCACCATGATGACACTCCTTGCAAGATATGGTTGGATTAATTTCTTCTTTTTCAACCCTGGGGTTGCTTCCTAGAGTATATCTTCTTTTTCAATGTTTCATGTTCCTTTTCTTCCTCCTCTTCATAATCTATGTAAAATAATTTCTTCTCAGCACACTTATGACCTTTAGTGTATTTTATATCACAACTGTAACAATTCCAATTTTCTCTTTTTTCCTCTATTTTTTATGGTGTAAACATTGTATTTTTTGGGAAGCTAGGAGCAACAACACTTCCATATTTATAATTGTGAGTAGTAGACCTCTTTGTTTCCATAATTTTTCTTCCAAATTTCCCTTCCACCCTGAATGCATTCTCCAATGACTTAGGTTCCCAAAGGAGAACCTCGTGCTGGATATTATATTTTAAATTCCCTATGAATACATCAATTAGATGCTCCTCTGTAATATTATTTACATTGATATACAATCTTTGGAAATCCTCAATGTACTCCTGAACTGAACCCTTTTGTTTGAGATTTATCATTTGGATAAAGAAGGTATTTCTTTTTGTATCCTCATAATGTGCTATCAATTCCTCCATAAAAATTTTCCAAGTGACAATTTCTTTATGAGAAAAAATGCATCAATACCATACAAATTGATTAAGTTCTAAATCTAAAGATGAAATGCATACCTTTTGTGTGTATTGCACATCGTGTAGATCAAAGAACTTCTCCATCAATAGTATCCATGTTACCAGATCCTTGCCATAACATTTCCTCATATAAATATTTGGAATATGGTTGATATTCATCCCAAAGTTGGAGTCTATAAATTCATGATTCACGTTCCTTTTTCTTTCATTATGAGTTTCATGGAATACCTTGTCATCATTCAGACACCTTTCTTGTATCAAATTTTTCAAACCTTCCTTAAAACCTTCCATGTATTCTTTCAAACTGTCCATGTCCCCTTCTATTTTTTCATCTAAAACATCCATATTAACATCTATCACTCCCAATTCATTTTTTGTTTCTCTTTGTGAGAGTGAAAATTGATTCACTTGTTCTTGCAATTTTTACATATCACGTTGTGTTTCTTCTTCTTCATACGTCATAGTAGAGCTTTCTAAGGGCTTAATGGGTGTATATTTTTTTGTTTGGGGGGTATTTTGGAACTAATTAATGATATTTATGCTTCAATATTCCCTTTGAATCACTTAAAATTGACTTTTCAAACAAAAATTATACAAATTTAAAAATATACACTTTTTAGAGCTTAATTTTGAGTTTGTTGATAAGGTTGACCTTGCAAAGATTGTATATCTATTATTGAGGCCTCCCACGGTCTTAAATTGTGTTATTTGGTATCCCTATGTGTCTTCTTTCCAAACCCACCTACTAGACCGATATTGGATTTTTCAAGGTAAATGTATGTCAATTCTCCCATGATGACTTCATTATGGACTAGTTCAGTAGATTGAACTTGTACAAAATGCCACATGTCACTGTTTTAACCTTCGGACCTAAAAATTATACCCAAGAAAATAATTTTATGCACTTTCAATGCTTTTTACTAAATTCAATTCTGATGCTCGAAGAAAAAGTTATGACTATTTCCCACATAACACATGTTTGAGGTTGAATTATAGAGCATGCAGAAACCCTAACTTCCTTAAAACATATCTCAAATAATATAGTGAACCAAGCTCTAAAATATTTACACGATGTTCATCAATATTTCTACTTCATGTGGTGGAAATTTCAGCTTATGAAGCCTCACATAAAAAATAGTATAGAAAAAATCCCGAAATGACATATTTTAAGTAATGAAACCCTAAGATCCAGAGCTCTCATACCAAATGCTATTTAACCAGATCAAAAAAATAGAAGAAAAGATATATTAACGACTCGAAACTAGGCCTCTTCAAGGAGAAAACCTCCTTTTACATCACACAAATGAACAATACTTAGATGATTCAAATGAAAATACCTCCTAGGTATATATAGGAGTCTAAAGGATCAAAATATAATTAGGAGCTACATAACAATAATAATGTAAGTGATCAACAATAATAATAGTGGGATTCTATAAGGCACAAAAATAAAAATATGGAGGGTACACTAGTATTATAGGTACCTACCATTGAATGTTCATAAACTCAGGAAGATACCATGGTCTGCATAGCATAAATGATGGAGAAAATTGAGAAGTTTGAAAAAAATATGTATATATTTTAGCCAAGAGGCGGGAAAGTATTAATTTTACCCCCTTTGAAAAAGAAAGTGACTCTCCCCCACTAATCCAAGTGGACTCTCCCCTGGGATGACAAGATCGAGTGAGGAAGTTATTTTGTTACAATTTTCTATAGTAGCATTGCTTTGATTTTGTTTTTTAATCTCTAGCAATATAATTCAATTAGTTTTATTTTTATTTTAAGAGAAAAATTGATTACTTTTGAAATATATAATATAAAATTTTTGAACCTTTTCCACTAGTCTGGTTTATTTAGTAATAAATTAATAACCAATAATCATTTAAGTTTGTTAATCATTTCTTATTATATTTAATAATCTTAATTTTTAATAATTTTGCTTTATTGAAAGAAAATTCACTTTAATTTTTTTTAATTATGTTAAGTTTCTTAACAATATAGGTGTACAATATAAAGCCAAGCGAGTGAAGTGGGTACAATTCGAAAGCGATGTTTATGGGTGTAGAATATAAAGCTAAGTGGATACAATTTAAATGTACAATTTGAAAGCTATGTGAGTGGAGGGGAGATTGAATTGATATTTAATATTATTGTAATGATATCAAATTTATTAATAATTTAAATTTGCAATTTTATATTAAAATAAATGTATTAGTATTTATTATTATGAAAGTTAGAGTAAAATAGTACGTGAATGGTAATATAATAAGAAGAAGAAGAAAAAAAAAATATATATTGGCAAGTCTTTGTGTATTTAAGTGATTGGAAGTTTAATATTCCAACATGTCTCATCAGTTAAACTTGAAAAAAAAAAAGCATAAAATCACAAGAATGTTATATTGGTTGATTTTTCAATATTCATTTACAATATTGAATAAATTTGAAAAATTATAAAAATATTATTTTTTAATTATTTTTAATTTTTGTTTATGGGTGTAAATAATATGGTGATATGGTGTTTTGTTAAGGCACTTCATGGTGTAAAGCTAACTCATTCAAAACTCCATGCTCAAAAATTCATCCATGCTAAGGATTGATTTTGATAGCTTAGATTCCCTTGAGTCGTGGCTACTCAAGCCAGAGGTTAGTCATGTCAGTCATCTGAAGAATCACATAAACTAGAAAACAAAAAATACATATTTAAATTTTAATTAATAAATATTAAAATAATATAAATATAAATATATTTGTGAAATACTATAAATTTTGTTCCTTTGAAAAAAATAACATTTAAATTTACAAAAAAATCATCTTTATAATAATATACTTTAAATTAACTATATATATATATAAGCTATCAAAATAATTTAATTACATGGTAGGTGTTTTATTGAAGCAATAGATATTCTAATGTGGCTCTTGACCATGACATGGTTATTGATTTTTCTAGATGACCATTGGGGCACTCAAAATCATTGGTGTGTAATTATATTCTCTTATAGAAGTGGATGTCTTTATATGGGATGTTTTCTGTGTCGTGTCAATATATTTTTTAGATGACCATAAGAGGTATGTTAACCATATATTGTTCCACCTACCCTCTTTGTTTCTCTGCCTTCCTCAATCAATTTTCATCCACCATTCATTCCTTAAATCCAACCCTAAATTCATGCAATGCCTTCCAGAGTGGCTCTCAACCCATAAACAGGTGTTAAGATAAATTAACAACTATGTCATTCTCGATTGTGTTCCACTACAAAAACCATGCAATATCTGTTAAAATATCCATTGAGTTTTTTTGGGTAATCTCTCAACACTAGATATTGGAGATGTGTTAGTTTGGAGAAGGAATCCAACAATTCCACCAAATTAGTGTGGTATACATATATAAATGAATTAGGTTTTGAATTTTTGAAAAATCAATAGCTAATGAGTTTAGAAATGTGATATGTTTCAACACTAACTTTCTCAAAGTTTTCATGCCAGTACCTTTCCAGTTCAAAAAATAGAATTGGAAATAATAAGGTGTTGTATAGCCTTCCTCAACACCATCTAAGATATTTTTATGGAAATTTTCAACTACATCAAACACGATGAGGCTTGAAGTACATGAAAGTGTGTCTCTTAGTGTTTGGAATTTAATCCTTGTGGATTGGGTGAATAACTTGCAAATATGTAAATAAAAGGGAAAATGAACAATTAGAATAGGAACTGACCTTGGAAGATGAAACCCAAGGGTTGTCCTTGTATGCTATATAATTTAATTCTTATTGATGTAATAGCAATTAAATTTTGATAGCTATCTCCTTGGCCCGAGATGGTATCAAAGCTAAAATTAGGAATTTCTACCACTCTCAGAATAACTCCTCTTCCAATTTTCTACCATCTCTTTCCTTTTCTCATGCCCATATCCTCTCTTTTTCTAATTTTATGCATCATGTCTCTCTTCATTTTTTTTTCTATTTATTATCTCTTTGTCTTCTTACCTGTGTCCTAATGTGTTACTTTATCATGCTGCACTAGTGGTGAATATACCTGTAAAATTCATGGCAGGTTTAGTCATGTTGTTGTGTAGTGGATCTCCTTGTCTCCACACATCCATAATCATCTAGGGTAATTTCCTTTATATCATAAGGTTGACCAAGAGATCCCTCTCATTCTTCATAACCATATGAAGTTCAGTGTTCTTGAGGTTATGGCCCGAAAAGAGTCTACTCTATTTCCACTTGGCCTTCACGAGGATGGTAGTGGGCATTGCTAAGAGCAATGGAAATGCATGGAAATCCCTGTAAACTGCACAATATGTTTACATCATTTCAAGCCCCATAATTTATCTCTAGTGGTTGAAGTTCCCCACCCTCTTATGTCTACTAGCCTATTGTTGGCAACACCACAGACGACGCCTTCACTTTCTCCATCTATACATTTTGGCTATTGTGATATGAACTTGCAACTAAAATGAAACCCTAAAATTTGAAAAGTCTCTTGTTTTACTATTTAGGGTCTTTGGTGAAATCGTTCATGCAGGATGTGAGTTCAGGGTAGGGATCGACTTGTTTTGGCAGGAGATATATTAGGGTTTTTATTTTTTCTCCTATTCCTTCAAATTAAGGATTATAGTAACAACATTTGAATTAATTGATTATATATTTGTCTATTATTCTTGTTATGTGCCTCTTAGGATGGGGTCCCCTATGGGAAAAAAATTGTATAATTTTGGGTTAAATTTTGTTGAAACGCGTTGCATTCAGAAGTCAAGGGGATTTGAGGAAGTTCAAAGTTCCTTTACCATTGTAATGGGTAAAAATGGAAACCATGAGTCTCAAACCATGGTTTGAGACCATGGTATGTGCGTGCCAAAGGCCTATAAATATGTAAGAGTCGAGTCGAGTAAGACATCAGTAGGTCGATAGATGTTTATGGTTATGAATGCTTTGATCTGAGTTTTTGGGTAAGGTTGTCTAGGTAGAAAGGCTCTTGTTGGTTGTGTGTGCGAAGACCTAGTCCTGAGTTGTGTGCATGAACTATGTTGATATGTGCGCATATGGAAAGAGATTGTACTGAGTTGAAGATTCATTAATAAAGATTAATTTTTGGTGAATTATGATGCAATTTCTATGTTTTATACATGATTATTTTTTTTATCTATTAATTTGTTTATGTTGAGTGTGTTTTATCTGAGTTAATTATCTGTGAAAAATCTTTGTGTTCGTGCATGGATTACTTTTTTGTTAAGGGTTTTTACTGGAAAAATATTTGTGTGATTGCGCAAGTGTGGGTTATGCTATGATAAGTTAGATCTTATTGAAGTATAATTTGTATATGCCTATCTGTTAATTCATATCTGTTAATGGTTTTATTTTCTCTTAGATCTGGTTTCTTGTGAAGTTTCACACATAAAGCTAAGCATTAAATTAAAACTTGCATTAAATGCTCCCTCAGGGTGCAGAAACATGGCTCCAACACCCCCCCATACTACTTCGGGTGAGCCTTTGGTCTACGCAAGAAGATCATTGCTGAAAGGTCCAGTAATTGGAGGGTTTTTTTGGTTGTGCAGAAAACTCTGAACCTAGGTTAGGACACCTCAAGCCAACAAATGGTTTTGTTTTCAAGACTTGTTTGAGGGAGATTTAATGTTGTGGCATTCGACGAAGAATTAACTGCAAGATTGTCTCGATAAGAAGGTGTGCGAATTTTCAATCCAAGAAAAATGAAACCCTAAATTATCTGCTAAGGATTGGGATCAAAGGTATATCTATAAATAGGTCCACAAAATTTTCTTTGCTTCCTTTGCGACTGAGTTACATGAGTGGTTATCTCGGCTAACTAAGTTCCAGACCTGTACAAAGTACAAGTGATCACCAGATGGACTCCTGAGCTGGTTCAACAGTTGGATAAATCTATCAATAAAATTACTAGCGCGGTAGATCATTGGATTGATAGTGTTTTGAGTGGGTTTGTGACTAAATTTTCTATTGACACATTTGTATCATATTTTGAAGTCGAAAGGATATTTTTCAAGTGCCCTAGAGGGAATTTTATGTGCTCATTGAAATTGTAGATTAAAATTCCCTTATGTGAAAAGGGTACTTTGTGCAGCCACATTGAGTGAATGTCTTGAAGAGGCCTGACTACGTGCAGCAAAAAAACTTACAGAGTATATATAGAAGAATTTTTTTTTTATATCCCTCTAAAAGGTAAATATGAAAGCAACGAGGAGTCTGAAACAAGAAGATTTGGTGAATCTATGCACTTAGAAGGAGAGGGATTCCAAGATAAAAGTATTTTTGGGTTGTTTGCCTTAGTTTAGATCCCATCTCACCCTAACAAGTCATCCACTCCATCTCCGCCTCCACCACAAGAATTCGATATGGATACTTCCATCAAGCTACAAAATTTCAATGGTGTTGGAAATGAAGATGCTGACCAATTTTGGTTCGTCACAAATGTTATGTGGACAGCGCAACAGATAAATAATGATAATGTTATGAAAGCGCAGCTGGCTACTACATTTCAAGAATGCGCACTGGATTGATACATGAGGTATATGGCAACCAACCATACTGCAATGATTGAAGAGCTTAAAACCGGATTGGAGTAGTTCAAAAATCCAAAATAATACTCTCAATGTGTTACCGAATTAAAGAAGATTCACCAAGAAGTGAATGAATCTGTATGGGAGGCAGATCAATGATTAAAGCACACCCACGTATATGGATGATTTAATATCGATGACACGTAGCACAAAGAATGGTTATTTCTATGTTGCTATCACATCTGTTGCTGCTGCATCCGCGCTAGTCCTTAAACCAAAGAATATTGCAACATAGACTAAATTCTAGGAGATTTCCATGAAGCTGAAGTCTTCGCTGTACCCGCCACATAGGTCAGTCGTAAAATTCAAATATAATTAGTCGCATTACACTTAGAGATACAAACTCGCGAAAATAGAAGGTCCAAGGATGTGTAAAAGTGGGTTTAGTATGTGCAATACACTGTAAAGTTGAAGGGCACCACATGGATCAATGTCTTGTATATAATAACTATATGGTGGTTGGAGAACCAAGTTCGATTAAGAATGGGGTAGGGCCTAGTGAGGTTCCCAAAATGTGGTGCACGATTTTCCAAGCAAATGGACTGCACACAACAGACTTCTGCCCTAAGCTTGGTAAATATATTCTAGAGCTACAAAAACCTTACTGCACATTTTGTTGATCTATGGGACACGATGACGAGAGTTGTCACGACTTCGATCTAATGATTGAGCTAGATGCTTCATATATATTGCAGGCCGAGGGTAGAGGACTGGATTTGCCTATATCGCCATCCAGGCACGAAGGATTTCCAAGAAAAGGATGAGGAAGAGGATGAGGAGCTGGTCATGGAAGGGGAAAAATCATTTTTTATAACTGTGGAGAGGTTGGTCATTATGCGCATGATTTCCCGAACCCAACACAACAATCTTGTAGGTATTGTAGATGGTTTGATCATTTTATTGAATATTTCCCTGTACTGTTTTAAAAAATGGAGTAAAAGAAACTGAAGACACCTACGCAAAATGTTCAAATGATGAGAGAAGAACCACACACTAAAGACCCTAGCATAAATATTGTTACAAGAAGTGGTGTAGCAACTGGAGAAGATAAAGCAGAAGGTAAGATACCTATCACTGATGTTTGGGTTTGGCGAGCTCCTGAGAAAAAAGGAAGGGTTCAATCTACAAAGGGAAAAGGAAACCTTTGTCGCAATGAGGAAGGACTTCGTGGATCCTGACACATCTCAAAAAATAAGCAAAGCTTCCATGGATACCATCGAAGGGGCTGAGCCTGCAGAGATGAAACCAATTTTCAAGCCTGTATCAAGCTTCTACGCAAGAATATGGTAGTTGAGAATATGAAATCTATGTTTAATATACGCTAAAAAAGAACAAACCCAGATGGAACAAAAGGTTGTCAATAAGATCTATAAGAACAAGAGAAGAACTAGTCGAGAGATGCGCCTGACTGCTCATATATGTGAGTTTGAAATGGACTAGGTCATTTTGGATCTGTGCTCTGATGCAAATGTCATACCCAAGCAGACTTGGCAGAAAATGTGAGAGCCTAAGTTGGAATGGTATGCAATAGAGCTGCGCATGAAAAATCAACATAATATTATCCCAATGGGTAGAATTTTTAGGGTTATATTTGATATCGAAGGAGTTAAGGCACTAGCTTATTTTGAAGTTATTCAAATTGTTGATAATTCAGATTCATACCCTACGTTGTTGGGTCTGGATTGGGCTATTGATATGGAAGTTATCATCAATCTCAAGTGCATAAGTATGGTGTTTAAAAACAATGGAACTAGTGTTGTGGTCCCACTGGACCTTGTAGAAGGATGAAGATACACAGAACCGGTGCGCGCAAAAGAGGATGTTGATCATTTCTACAAGCTAAATGTGAGAGATGAAGATTGGATCAATCCTGAAATAGATGGTCGGCTTAGTTGGGTAGGGATAGGTCATGCCACTCAGACTCAGATGTGGAATTGGAGAATTGGAAAAACCGTTTGCATGAAGTGTCTACACTGCACTGCAACTGAGTCACCTGATCTCTACGGTGCATATCCTCTAAGGTGCAGGAATTAACTTATTATGATGGTATAGGCAGTGTTACTTGTTTCTTAGATAAATTCAAAAATTATGTTCCAGAGAAATAATGGTTCCATGCGCTTGACTTAGCTCTGCACTCAACCCCAACGCGCTGGTGGGAAACACACAAGGACAACTTCGCAGATTGGGAAGAATGTACCCACATGATGCCACTGTGATTCAGACAACCCAATACCTGGTTGGAAGGAACCTATGTAGGCAATGAATATCCATGAATGCATTTAGCCAGGTAGACTGAAGCTTGGGGAGAAGAGCCACAACCAATATGGGTGCATACATTCATCCATATACTTTAATTTTGATTACCCATGAGCTGGTATCTAGAGGTTGAGATGCGACGTTTGCGACGAGGCACGACGGAATGGGTTGCGCTACGGGAAAGATTTGTTTTAACCTTTAGTTTTGAGAGAGGATTCCCATGCATCAATACTACCTTACACGTGATTCCATATGTGGTCTTCAACATGCCCAAGAAACCAGAAGAACGAGCCCTACCAACATGGGATGCACAAATGAAGGATATAGTTGAATGTCGGAATGTGGCTATTGAAGATAATGAGGAAGGTAATATGTATATATGCCTATTTAAAGATTCCTAACATTGAAATAATTTATTTTTGCATATATATATATATATATAGTTTTTGTACATTAACTACCATTAACGAACTTCTCAGCAAGGAATCCTTTTCTGGACTATATTTTGATGTGACCTCAGTCACAATTTTGATGCATATGCTTAAAGCATCTAGAACATGTAATTTTCTCAATATTAATGAAAATTACGAATTTTCATTGGGGAAAAAAAAGAACTTTAATATATGATCTATTTTTTATTAATTTTCTAATTTTAAACATTAGTTATCACAATGATTATCTTTGATCATATATAAATTGTATTTTAAATATTTATATTCTTCTTTGAATTTTCCATATAGGTTATTTTGGCATATTGGGGTCCAAGATGTAGATAGATCGATTGGAAATGACATTGAAACAATAAAAGGGACTCGAAAATCACATTCAATTAAAACAAAGGAGTACCAAAATGTGTTTGCATTTGATAAAAGAAAATATTCTTGCTTTTGTCATGTTTGCATAGACGACAAAGAATCCAATGATGTTTGTAAAAGCAATATGTATGTAAAATATTGGCAACATACATAATTAAATAGAAAGGGGAAAATGTTTGTTGCAAACTTTGAAGAGATGCAATCAGAGGAGACTATAGTATCATCTGAAGGTGATTGAATTTTTTATCTTGTTAGAGAAGGTAACATTTTAATTGCTTTCAAATGATAGAGATCTATAAATAGATAATAAAATCAAGTAAAAATGTTATTTTTAAAGTTAATTTTTCATGTCCCCCAATTACGGTGCCACGATGAGGTTAATGGGCACCGGTTGGTGCCACGCGAAGGTGCACACCTGAGCTTCCATCACATCCAATAATGGATCGAGTTGTAGAATGCTAGAGGATGATACCAGGAATGCTTCACCATTATGGAAGCTTACGAAAAAAATGGCCGCCAGCAAATCCTGTCAAGACATAGTTGGAAAAAGCGTCGCATGAAAATAGGGTTAAGGCGAGAAAGGAAGGTACAGTGAGGTAATGTTCTCGGCAGGCGAATTCCAGAGTAGTCTAAGGATATGAAGGCAGGTCTATGGAGTCGACAGGTAACTTGGTATGTCATGGCTCTTGCAACCTTCGTTTTTCAATTACTTGTTCTTGTTCTTTGTAATGAAGGCAACATCAAGTTGGTGGACGGTTTTTATGACTCGCATGAAGTCTTTCGATTCAGTAGTGGGTATTCTTTTCAATTTGGAATTTTGTTTCATTCTCTATGTTACAATGATAACGAAGGGTCTGTCACTATGGCTTGCATGTTGGTTTTCATTATTCTGGCCCTAGCAATTGACCCCTATTTTAGAACCCCATCTTCATTCCTGAATGTGGCTCATTTAAACTATTTGTTTTGTGATGAAACCCAGTTAAAAACCCTTTGGTGTTTACATAATAGACAAAGGTATGCTAATGGTTTAAGCCCGATTGTTCTGCGTTTAAAATTTCCTTCCTCGCTTCCCTATGAGGTTCAAATGCAGATCCTCTTCTGCTCCTTCCTACGGGTGGCTCACTTCACGGTCTGGGTTTCCTGGGCCACCAACAATGAAGATTTCTATCAAGCCTATGAGCAGGTTTGTATGCTCAGCAATGATAAATTATGAACCCAAATTATTCCTCCTCAGCATAATCCACCGATGTTTGGTGTTAGGGCAGCTTATCCTCATTTTCTATGTTTTAGTCACCCTAGTAGTAATCTGAATTATCTTTGTCACTCCTTCAGTTGCAAAGATATTTGGAAAATTATTTTACGCAAGATGATCTCTTTATTTTATATGTTTACCATTCATGTTTTCGGTTGCATGGAAAATTCTGAGGTTTCGCCTGTTTATAAGGGTGTAGTGGGCTCCACCAAAACTCACCTGAATTCTGTTATTGATTTTTCCTTGCCATATACAAGATTGTTTCACAGTTTTACAAGGATTATACAGGAGCTGTCATGGTCTACTTGTCAGTCCAAAACCATGGCAAAAGGTCAACCTGGGAAATGAAAAGGTACTGGAAAAGGGAAGCAGAAACAACCAATTCAAAATGCGGGACCAAGTAAGCATGGAAGAAAGACAAAAAAAGAATTTATGGAAAATAATTTTGATATTTATGCAGTTGGAAAACCAACTCAGATTCACAACACAATTCAAGGTTGGGAAAGAGAGAGCAACCACGAGGAAGATGACATCAAATAGCAGGAAGCCACCATTGACTTCATCTCAGACCCCAGGAATACAAGAGGGAGGCTACCCTCTTCCACCAATCAATTCATACCTATTGGATACTTAAATGTGTTTTGGCGAAGGCCATGACTAGTATGCAAGAAACGGAAGGAAACCCCAATGTAGTTTCAGTTCTGCAACAAATCAAACAAGAAATTCAATAAATTGGCATGTCTCAATATCATGCCACGACAAGAATTGGGAGAATTGAACGCCAGCTTCAAGCTATGCAGCAAGTATATATGTCGGGTTCTACTGCAAAGGACCCAACTCCTATTGACTCTTCTAATGGGTTACCCTTGATTTTAACATTTTTTAATGATTTTTGTGGCAATTATTTACTACTTTCGGTAAAACTTTAACTTTGATGGACATAGTAAAGTAGATATAGTGGCAAGTTGAAGGAAGAAACAATTCCAATACTTGGTTAGCTTTTAATTCACTCAGGTGGCCAACAGACCTAGTTTCCTTTAGGCATGTTGAGGCCACTAACTGCATCAGTATATGTATGGAAATCTACTATTTGTTTTTTGATAAATAGAAAATGGAAGGCTCGACTAAATTTACAAAAAAATTAATTTTTCATGTTAATTATGATCTAAATTTATGTACTTGTTTTATTTTGCAGGAGATGTTTTTGTCGTAGTTGCACCTGCTAACAAAATACAAAATGTCAAGTATTATTTGATGCGATGCACTGAATGAAAGATGAAATTATTGGAAGACTATGATGATAAGGGGTTTATATATGACATAGGGTTTATTACACTGAAAGGTTATTTTTTCCAACAAACTCATCAAAGTCAGAATATTGTTTACTTTCAAGGCTATGAACCTGATGTCATAAGTTTCTAATATAGTCACTTGTTGTGTTCAGTGTGCATAAAGTTGATAGAAGTTCAATAAAAGAAAAAATTGAAAGTTAAGAAATGGAAAATGTTAAAAGCTGACTATGAACGGATCATTGAGGATGGCATTCCATTAGAATTTTTTTGATTGAATTGCCCAACAATTTCTTCTCCTTGGATTCATGATTGAGAACTTACAGTTCAAGTACAAATTGTTAGCCATTTTTTTGTGCATTCATAATTTGTACCTTCTTTATAATGTATTAAGATACTTGAAGTTATATGTATATTGTTTGTTATGCGCAATTTTATTAAGGGTTTGATTATATTGATATTGTGTTTGTGCATGCACACAACAAGTAATTTATACATGTACACATACATACATTCTCTGGTCTTAAACAATTTCATACAGTCTCTGGTATGAACTAGTTAATTTTTTGTCATTATTGTAAAATGTATGTATCTAGCATATTTGATATAATGCAAATTTTAAGTTATGATTGTTTTAGAAATCTAAATTAAATAATAATATTCATTGAAATGCAAAATGTGTACCGTGTTTTGTAATTTCTAGTTATATTATATTAAAAGTTAACTATCAACTCACATCCATAACAACCTTTCTATGTACATTATTGCAAAATGTTGTATACCATATTTTTTAATGCAATTTTAAAATTTTATGATTGTTTTAGACACATCTATGTACACCTAGAATTTTAAGATTGTTTTAGATGTGTCTATATGTAATGTATATTAACATTATAAGAATTATTTCAAATGAAAAATGTATGAATTAAATGCAAATTTTCTTCGATTGCCACATATTCATGAACTTAAATATATGCATTTAACCTTTAAAAGCATCAAACCACACTCACATCATGCAAATTGTACATGGTCATGTTTTATAACTTATATTTCTATGCACAACTTTATATTAAAATTTAACTATCACCTTTAATAGACATCTACACATAATTATATAATATTCACACATGTTCAAATGCATAACATTTACCACATGTATTTTGTAATTTTCAATTTCAATCTAGATTCATTTTAAATAACAAGTAACAAAACAACAAGTTTTAAAAACAAAACATAATCTAATATCATCTAATTTAGCATTATAACAACATGTGATCACAGACAAAATGTAACAACTAAATGAAAATGTACTTCAATCGGTGTTCCATATTCATGAACTTAAATATGTAAAACCATCTATGATTGTTTTAAATGACACATGATCATGCAAAATGTACCTAAATATCACCTTTAATAGACATCATATTTATATAACATTCACATATGTTAAAATGCATAACATGTACCACATGTGTTTTGCAATTTTCAATTTCAATCTAGATTCATTGTAAATAAAAGCGGCAAAACAACTTGAGTTTTAAAAACAAAACATAATCTAAGATCATCTAAGCTTTTGGGCTCGATTTGCAAAGGAATTTTTTTGGGCTTAATTTAGAAAGGAAATTTTTTGGGCAAAATTTGCAAAGGAAATTTGTTTGGTTGAATTTTAAAAGGTTTTTTGGGCTTAATTTTCAAAGGACATTTTTTGGAGATATTTTTTAAAGTGACATTTTTTTGGAGTAAGTGTTTTGGATTGAAGTAAATCTTTTATAATGATTTTTTAAAGTGAGTTTTTGTCCAAATTTTTGAAGTGAAATTTTTGCAGGACTTGGAAGGAAATATTTTGAGCTTCATTTTTAAAAGACATTTTTTGGGAAGCATTTTTAAAGTAAGTGTTTTGGGTTGAATAATGTCTTTTGTGAAAAAAATTTAAAGTGAGTTTTTTTTAAATTAAATCTTTTGTGATGATTTTTTGAAGTGAGTTTTTGTCTAAATTTTGATAGTGATTTTTTTTTGCAGGATTTTGAAGGAAATTTTTTGAGCTTCATGCTAAATTATCATGGGAAATAAAATAAATTGCAAGAGAAAATATGATCAAACAAGAGACCCTCAGGCTCGTATAGAAAAGGAAAGAGAATATCGCAAAAAAAAGGGAGAAGAACACTCAAATATTGAAAGGAAAAATCAACCTCAACTAGAAGTTGAAGCAAGTATGTAAATGTAAATATTATAAAGGATATTTAAAATTTAACTAGTTTTTTGTGAAACTTAATTTTTATTTGATGAACTAATTTGAAAAATAATTTGCAATATAAACATAGAGAGATATTATTCATATCATTGATGATGAGATAGAAAATTTTGAAAGAGAGTGAAAGAGATATTGAACCAATGATTGAAGATGTTGAAAATGTTGAACAAAATTCAAGTGAAGAAATTGAATCAGCAGGTATGTATATATATGTTGAATGTGTATTATTGAAATTATACATATTTTTTAATTAATTATTTATTGAATATGTAAACTCATTTTGTACATTTAATTAAATATCGATGATGTGATGTTAGAAAATGTTGACACTTACACATATGGAGATAAAAAAAATTGACCGTGTTATACGATATCGTGTTAAACGCATTATTGATATGTTCCTCAAAGATGAAAATGTTGCAGTTCAAACCCAAATTTTGAGAAGTCTCTTAACATCAAAGAAATTAAAGGAAGCTATGAATTTATTGGGTATTCTAAAATCAATAAAATATAATAATAAAAAAATGAAGGAAAATGTGATACAAAATATAAATAGTGCTTGAAAGTCAATTGCAAGATCTAGAAATAAAAGTGATTTAAATGCACGTAGAGCAATACAAATGGCAGTGGTTTCATCAAGTACTAAAGAGAATCATTTGGTAAAATCTATAGCACAAGCATTAGGGACCTCATGAAAAACTTTGCACAAACATCGGAAATGTTGATTGCAAATAGATGTAAATGATTAACTCGCTTGTTGGATAGTTATGTGTAAGCAAACATACAAAGATAGACTTGGAGAAGATGTTAAAAAAATAATATATGAATATTGGATGAAAAATTTACGTGTTTCACCAAAAGCAAGGGATGGGATGCGACAAAGAATATCATGAAATCAGTACAAAGAAGATGCAAAACATATGTTGGACACCACTCAGATAGAGTTGTTCAACAAGTTCATAGAAGAGAATCTTGAAATTAATGTCTCAATCAGTGCTTTTGTGCAACAAAAAATATGGCATGTTAAACCTATCATTGTACGCGACACTTGTTGTTGTCGTTATCATATGGAATTTTAGTTATATTATGACACATTTCTTAATTTTGGTAAAAAAAATTGGAAAAATTCACCTCCTCCTTCCACTATCCATGATTTCATATCTCAAATTCTATGTGCAAGAGAAAACCATTAATTATTTTACCAAAAGAATGTGTTGGTGGTAAAAAATTTGATGATAGTGGAAATTTGAATTTATTTCACAAAAAATATCTTATTGATATAAATGATCAATCATTGTCCAACATAAAAGTGAAATGGAAGAGATATGAATATATTCATACATGGATTGGTTCAAAGTAGTAATTTACAAGTGCCAAAAGAATTAATTTACAAGAAGAAGAAATTTTTGGTGATAAATTTTTTGAGAAATTTTGAGGCAAAACGATAAATACACCAAACACCTCTTACAGCTCTATGGTAGCACTTGTAATTCAAAATCCCGTGAATTTTTTCCGCCAAGGACCATTTTGTCAATAGTTGATTTTGTAAATAATTACACATTTGTTCCACAAAAAAAATAAATACAGAGTGAATACTATCATTATGGCCAAGTATCCATGCTTGTCCATATTCTATAGAGACATGTTGAACAAATGTTGATCATATAGAAAGCACCGGAAATCGACATGTTATCAAAGAATATCACTTTATATCAATGATGATCTTACACATGATACATATTTTGTACAACATCGTTTTGATAAGATTTATGACTCATTGAAAAGTCGTGAAATAAAAATTAATGAACACCGGATATGATCGATGGATGCGTAGATCAATTCAAATTTTCGTCATTCTTTTGGTTGTGTCGTATTCATATGAAAACCTCGCATTAAACATTGTTGGAATTTATTTGAGACCGATCATGGAAAAGGAGAACATGATGGCAGGGCATGTATAAAACGAGCACTTAGAAGATATCAAATGGACCACTCGCACACCGACTTGTATCGCTAAAAAGAAGTTGTTCAATGGTGCATCATTGCACTAAGCCATGCGACTAAACTGTATCAAGGAAGTATGAAGGTACATGTACATATATATACAAATTAACGTACATATATATAGAAGTAGAACTTTAATATACATGATCTAATTTTATTAATTTTCTAATTTTAAATATTATTTATCACGATGATTATCTTTGATTATATTTTGAACACATATTTATATTTTAAGTTTGAATTTTTCCATATAGGTTTTTTTGTCATATTTGGGTCCAAGTTGTGAGGATTATTTGGAAATGACGTTGGAAACTGGGTGTTGGGGTATGGACTTTAAAAATTGCATTCAATTAAAACAAAAAAGTACCAAAACGTGTTTGCATTTGATAAAAGAAAATATTCTTGTCTTTTCTCATGTTTGCATAGATGACACAGAATCCAATGATGTTTGTGAAAACAAAACGAATGTAAAATATTGTCAACATACAAAACTAAATACAAAGGGGAAAATGTATGTTTCAAAATTTGAATAAATGCAATCAGAGGAGACTATAGTATCATCTGAAGGTGATCAAGTTTCTGATCTTGTTATAGAAGGTAACATTTCAATTTCTTTCAAATGATAGAGATCTATAAATAGATAATAAAATCAAGTATACATGTTAATTTTAAAGTTAATTTTTCATGTTAATTATGATCTAAATTTATGTAATTTTGTTTTATTTTACAGGAGATGTTTTTGTTGTAGTTGCACCTACTAACAACATAGAAATTGTGAAGTATAATTTGATGAGTTGCATTGAACGAAGGATGAAATTATTGGAAAAATATGATGATAACGAGTTTATATATGACAGAGGGTCTATTATACTAAAAGGTTATTTTTTCAAACAAACTCATCAAATTCGGGATTGTTTTTTACTTTTAAGAATATGAACCTAATGCCATAAGTTAACAATATAGTCACTTGGTGTGTGAAGCACACATAAATTTTATAGAAGTTCAATCAAAGAAAATTTTGAAAATTAAGAAATGGAGAATGTCAAAAGTTGATCATGAACAGATCATTGAAGATGGCATTTCATTAGAATTTTTTTTATTGAACTGCCCAACAATTTCTTCTCCTTGGATTCATCTTTTAGAACTTACAAAATTCAACTAGAAATTGTTAGCCTTTTTTTTGTGCATTCTTAAGTTTTACATTATTATAATATGTACATTTTATGTTACGTACAAGTGTTTGCACATGTACATTGTTTTGGCACATGCACACAGCAAGTAATTTATACACATGTACACATACATGTAGATTCTCTGGTCTTAAATTATTTCATACATTCTCTGGTATGAGATAGTTAATTTTATGTCATTATTGTAAAATGTATGTATCTAGCATATTTGATATAATGTGAATTTTAAGTTATGATTTTGTTTTAGACATCTAAATAAAATTATAATATTCATTCTTGAATCCAACATGTGTGGTACGTGTTTTGTAATTTTCAGTTTACTATCAACTAACATCCATAGTAGCCTTTCTATGTACATTAATGAAAACTATTGTGTATTGGATATTTTTAATGCAATTTTAAAATTTTATGATTGTTTGACACATCTATGTACACCTAGAATTTTATGATTGTTTTTAGATGTACATCTATATGTATTGTATATTAAAAAATTATAAGAATGATGTGAAATGAAAAATGTATGAATTAAATGCAAATTTGCTTTCATTTCTACATATTCATGAACTTAAATATATATGTATTTAACCCAAGTAATATGTAAAACCATATATGATTGTTTTAAATGACACATGATCATGTGAAAAATATACCTAAATATGACTTTTAATAGATTTATGTCCTAATTATATAAAATTCATATATGTTCAAATGCATTTAACATGTACCACATGTGTTTTGTAATTTGCAATTTCAATCTAAATTCATTTTAAATAACAAATGACAAAACAACTTGAGCTTTAAAAACAAAACATTTATTCTAAGGTTGAATCTAAGTTAACATTATAACAAAAAGTCATCATGTATTCAAAATGTAATGTAACTAAATACATTTATGTACTTCAATCATTGTTACATATTCATGAACTTAAATATGTATTTAAACATCTATAATTGTTTTAAATGACACGTGATTATGTGAAAAATGTACACCTAAATATCACTTTTAATAGATGTATGTCCTAATTATATAACATTCATACATGTTCAAATGCATTTAACATGTACCACATGTGTTTTGTAATTGCAATTTCAATCTAATTTCATTTTAAATAACAAATGACAAAACAGCTGGAGTTTTAAAAACAAAACATTTAATCTAAGATTGAATCTAAGTTAACATTATAACAACAAGTCATCATATATTCAAAATGTAATGTAATTAAATGCATTTATGTACTTCAATCATTGTTATATGTTCATGAACTTAAATATGTAAAACCATAGATATTATTGTTTTAAATGACATATGATCATGCAAAATGTACCTAAATATCACCTTTAATATACATTTACACCTAATTATATAACATTCATACATGTTCAAATGAATTTAACATGTACCACATGTATTTTGTAATTGCAATTTCAATCTAGATTCATTTTAAATAACAAATTACAAACCAACTTGAGCTTCAAAAACAAAACATTTAATCTAAGATTGAATCTAAGTTAACATTATAACAACAAGTCATCATATATTTAAAATTTAATGTAACTAAATGCATTTATGTAATTCAATCACTTTTATATATTCATGAAATTAAATATGTAAAACCATAGATGTGATTGTTTTAAATGACACATGTCATGCAAAATGTACCTAAATATCACCTTTAATAGACATTTACACCTAATTTGATAACATTCACACATGTTCAAATGGATAAGATGTACCACATGTGTTTTGTAATTTTCAATTTCAATCTAGATTTTTTTTAAATAACAAATGACAAAGCAACTTGAGCTTTAAAAAAAAAACATTTAATCTAAAATTGAATCTAAGTTAACATTATAACAACATGTCATCGTGTATGCAAAATGTAACTAAATGCAAATGTACTTCAATCATTGTTACATATATTCATGAACTTAAATATTTAAAACCATAGATATGATTGCTTTAAATGACACATGATCATGCAAAATGTACCTAAATATCACCTTTAATCGACATTTACACCTAATTATATAACATTCTCACATGTTCAAATGCATAACATGTACCACATGTGTTTTATAATTTGCAATTTCAATCTAGATTCATTTTAAATAACAAGTGATAAAACAACAAGTTTTAAAAACAAAACATAATATAAGATCATTTAAGTTAAAATTATATAACAACATGTGATCACATGCCAAATGTAACAACTATCCAAAATTTAAAATCATTCAATAAAATTAAATGTAGTTCAACTGTCCAAAATGTAAAATATGTCCAAAATTTATATCATGAACAATAAAAGTAAATATAACGATGTATCAAGTGTTACAAGTATCAAGTTATATAGAAAAGCAAATATGACACATGTTTAAGTTATAAAAAGACTAGATCAAATAAAATGTTGCATGTGCATCAATCAAATAGAGAATTTGGCTACAATGTATTTTCCAGCAGCCTCTTGAACCTCCTTGTGCTATCATATGAAGAATGGGGAACCTACACAACATGTAAACATTAAAATTTAATGTTTTAAAATTGAATGAGAATGTAGAACTTCATAAAAAAACAAAATGAAAAAAAAAATCATGCAATACCTCATGTAGTTCACCCTCCATTGTCCCGTGTTGGCCCTAAATGCATATACATATATAGTTCCCGCTTCCATTGTCGTGTTGGTTCTAATTGCATATATATATATATATATATGAAATTTGTATTAAATGTATTAAACATTAAAATTTAATGTTTTAAAATTGAATGAGAATGTAGAACTTCATAAAAAAACAAAATGAAAAAAAAAATCATGCAATACCTCATGTAGTTCACCCTCCATTGTCCCGTGTTGGCCCTAAATGCATATACATATATATGTACACATGTATAAGAAATTTATATTACATGTATTAAAATTAAAATTTTATATTTTCAAATTGAATGAGAATGTAGAACTTCAATAAAACAGACTAAATGAAAATAAAAAATTTCATGCAATACCTCATGTAGTTCCCTCTCCATTGTCCCGTGTTGGCCCTAATCGCATATACATATATATGTACACATGTATAAGAAATTTACATTACATGTATTAAAATTAGAATTTACTGTTTTAAAATTGAATGAGAATGTATAACTTCAATAAAACCAATGAAATGAAAAAAAAATAAAAAAAATTCATGCAATACCTCATGTAGTTCCCCCTCCATTGTCCTGTGTTGGCCCTGCATCAATGCACCCTCCACGATAAACTGTACAATATACATGTACAAGTATATATATATATATATATATATATATATATATATATTAAAAATTTTCAAATGAAAATGCATAAACTAATGTAACAATATTTAAAAAAAAATAGACAACTTCTTGTTCAAATTGTTTGGATATTCCTATCTCCATCATACACTTCATCACTAAAGTCCTTGGAGAACGGAAATCATCTCCACAAACCTAAAATTCAAAAATTTTAAAATTGTAAAATAACTCAAGATCTAGATCTCATTTTTTTATGAAACTTTCACTTAAATTTATAACTTGAAACATAAGTAAAAAATTGAATACTTATGACAGTGGATTTGACACATCTTCTAACAGGGAAGAAGAGGGTGGCTCCATTGCAAAAACATTGGACGTAATCGAAATTTGTTAACATTTAATTATATACATGTGTGTACACAATTGTTTCTTTTAAAAATATGTCATCATGATACTAATATAATAATAGAATAATAATTGTACATCAACATCATGAACTCTTAAAAAACACTAACATTTCCCAAAATATCATCTTGATTGCGAGAACATGAACCTTGGACCGTGATATTATCAAAAAATTTGTTCAAAAAGCGTGTTAACTGCAAATGGTGAACATATGATACATTTTTGTTAGATTAACATATGCAAATAAATTTGTATATGTAAATTACAAATTACATTAAAATATTCACCCTAACAATTAACACATACCGATCCCATGCCCTCTTCCTCATGAAGAATTAAGTCCTGCCAACCATTGGGACAATGCTTTGCATATTTTCTAAGATCTTCAATACTCATGTTGTCTATCTCATCATCTGTACTATACACAAAATTAGCACGTGCATTCTCTCGTGCTCTTTGTCGATTCAGACCAATACCAATTCCACCAAGTCTAGTCTGAACATTTTCTATGATGGCATCCCTTGCTTCTCGACTAATTTGAGAAGTGGCATCCATCTATGACCGCAAATTTTCTACACGAGGAGGTTGGCTTACCAATGGTAGCTCAGGGCGAGGCAACTCAGCATCATTCTTAGTGCCCCTATGGTCACATAATCGACCTTCCCCAGGACCAAAAAATCAGAAGGAAGGTCATTATAATTGAATTTCATTCCCAAAAATAATTCTACATAAAATAATTTTGCAAAATAAACAATAACCTCGTCATTCCATGGTAGTATTCCATAGGCTGCAAAGTGTTTATCATACAAATGGCAAGCTATATTAGGATGCTTGAAATATTGCACCTTTAACATCTTTCTTTTCGACCCTTCTATGAAATTAAACATAGATTTTTTCATTTCTTTTATAACTTTGTTTTTAACATCGTCCCATGTATCGAGACCCATTACTATTTCCTTTCTTTTCCTCATCACTTCTACAAAAGTATCAGTTGTTGGCCCAAGATGTTTGTAAACATCTACAAGTGTGCTTAAAGAGTGTGTAACTATTTATAAGCTTTCTCGACTCTCAACTGGGAGTTTCAAAGACACAAGATCTTTCTTCAATTTTGAATAAATATGTTCGCACATTTGTAATGTGCATTGTTAGATGTTTATTTCCCAAGGTAAATAATCGAGAATTTCAGAAAGATAAGTTGTGGTTGGTTTGCAACTTTCTTCTTGAATAACGCAGTCTAGCCTACATCTTTTTCGAGCAACATTTTCACCCTCTACATTAATATATAAAATTATATATAAATAAAAAATCATGTGAACAAATTTTACAAATGTGCGTTTTAACCAAAAATAAATAAATATATATATATATATATATATATATATATATATATAATAATTTAACAAATTAATAATTGAATGACAATAATATTCAGATTGATGGCCACCTCGAGATGGTTGAGCAGCATCATGACCACCCATTGGTTGGCCACTAGGGGAATGTGTACCACCACCCTCACGCAGTTGGTCAGCACCTATTGATTGGACACCAGGGGAATGTGTACCACCACCACCCTCACGTGACAAGAGGGAAGCTTCATAAAAAAATATGAATTTCTAATCAATTCAAATATATATACATACATATAAATACATACATATGATTGAGTAGATTGCGTGAACCATGGCCAGGTTCCATTGATTGAGTAGATACTATTTTCCTCCGAATTCCTAAAAAATGAAATTTATTAAAAATTAATTTAACACACAAAATTGATAAAAAATCAATTCCATATGTATACATATAAGTACATGCGCATAAACTTATATATTCAATAAAAAATCAATACCACATGTATACATGTATGTATGGGGATAAGATTATATATTCGAATTTGATTTAAAAACATGCACCTTTAATATAAATACCATGAACATCTCCTGATCCATGATCCCCCTCTCTCGTAGAGGCATGGATTCTATTGATGTTCACCTTGAAGAATCACGTGCCAAATGATCATCCTCCATGATATATATATATATATAGTCACAATTATTTTTAAAACTACTATTTTAAAAAAAATAAAAAGAATTCAAAAAATTAATGTAATTTAGTACACAAATGTTGAGAAAAAACACAAATTATGTAAAACACAAAACTTTCAAAGCACAAATTGATGTATAAAACTGACTTTAAACAAAAATTTGTTGAAGTCGTTCACATTTTAATTTTATAAAACATGAATTTCACCAAGTTGTGCTTGCATGGTGGGAGCACACTTGGTATATAATTTAAAAAAACACATGGTCATTAAAAATGCTGCATTTATAACTAAAAACACACACACATCAAATATATGTTACAATGTCTATCAATAAATTTTGTAGGAGAGCATCTCAACACTAATTCATATTTTAGAGATGAATCATCAATAAATTTGAATGAGAGTGTCTCAAAATTAATTTATCTTTGAGAGATGAATCTTGAATTGTCATTTCCCCATACAATACTAATTCATCTTTGACTGTTGAATATTGAATTGGCATTGCCCCATAAAATAGATCACCAGACATCTTATTAACATTTACACGAATTGAAAAAGTATTACTTCAAGACGGTTGGCTTCCAGAACCTTTCGTCAGGGTTTCTAGCCTTTGCAATCTGCGCTACCCTCGTACCGCTCTTCCCTGCTAGGTCATTCTCCTCCCAATCGCACGCACCGATTTCCCTTATGGATAAGTGTCTCGTGGGGCGCCAAAGCCTCCCCCATCATCAATTCACGCAAACCAAAAATCATCGAATCCGACAAATCGACCCCCTTCGGAAATGCTCTCGCCTTCTCACATGCAAGGAACCGTTGACAATAATGTGCATAAGCAAGACTGGAGAAGAGCGGTGAGAAAACACAAAAATGAGGCATCGATGAACGCCACGACGTCCCAAAACTACTCTCTGCCACATGGTAAGCCGACTGTCAAACGCCCAAGATTGAACCCCCGCCAATCGTATCAACGCTCACAGATCCAATACATGCGATATCACGCGTTGATTGGCAAATTTGTGGGTTTCTGGCCAACAGAAAAGGCACTGCATGGATGGATAAGGTCTAAATGGAAGCCGAAAGGTCAGGTGACGCTTCAACTCAGACCTAAAGGGTTATTCACAGCCATCTTCAACTATCTTGAAGACAGGAATCGTGTCATGGACGAAGGTCCTTACTTTTTCAACTCATCCGGCCTCTACCTGCGAGACTGGATTGAAAGATTCAACCCAAATAAAGAAGACTTCAACTGGGCACTGGTCTGGATCAAGCTCTACTCTCTACCGCTGGAATACTGGGACGAATAATCCCTAAAAGATATTGGAAATTGCCTCGGAGAATTCGTAAAGATTGCGGAGGAAACCAAACTCAGGCGATATACCTCTTACGCTCGAATCTGTGTCTTCATGCAACTGGCTCACGCCCTACCAGACTCGGTAAGTCTCTTCCACGATGATTATGAATGGGTGCAAACTATAGACTATGAACACGTGCCCTTCAGGTGCCAGAAATGCCACACCCATGGACACCTCTTCCGAGATTGCCCCTTGAATGCGCCCCCGAGCAAGCCCTCGGCCGCTTCCTCTCCCCCTGATGCAGAGGGTTTTACCAAAGTTCAGAACCGCCGCTGCCATAATAAGAAACCCCCCCCCTCTGCACTCCAAAACTACCCTTCAAACCCTTGATCCCCCTTCCACCAGCAATAGCTTCAAACTCCTTGCTAATCCTGAATCTGACAATCCTCAAAAGGAAGCCATACCCCAACCACTATTAATTTCGGAGCCTGAGACTGTTGTTGGCCCCTCCAATGGCATGGAGGTGGACAATGATGGGGCTAATGCAAGCCAGATCAGCCTTGTGGAGGATGAATCTGAAATGGTTGATATTGGAGAACTAGACATTTTCACTCTGGAGCAGGCATGCAAGAAGAAGGAATTTGATAAGATCTCTGAGAAGCAGATCGAGAACTTAACCGTGGCCCTCACAAGAGCGCAACAGCATCAAACATCCCTAGGCATTCAACAGGGAAGCCCATGGGATGGAAAGAAGCTCTTTAAAGATACAAAGAAAAGAGGTAGAAAAACTGTCTTACAAAGGACCATCCTCCTTGGGGAGATTCTCATGGAATCTGGTAAGTACCCCAAACTTACCAAGTTTTTCCCACCCCATGATGGTAGTTCTCAATGAAACTCATTTCTTGGAATATAAGGGGTCTAAACAGCCCCTCAAAGCTTTGAATGATCAAGAACTTGATACAGATGGAAAGACCTCAAGTCTTTTTCCTGCAGGAAACCAAATGCACAAGTACCACCCTAGGCCCTATTCTCTCAAGGGCCTGACCTGGATGTCAATCCGTTGCTGTTGATGCTTCCGGAGCCTCAGGAGGGCTCGCCATTGTCTGGGATCCGAAAGCAGTCTCAATAAGTGATGCCCATGCAGCTCATAACTTAATCGAAGCTTCTTTCCACATTCATGGAACTAATCTGCATGGACATCTATCCAATGTTTACTTCCCTCAGGACATTTCCAGGAAAATTTCTCTGCTCAATACAGTAGAACTTCTCAACTCTACCAGAACCCACCCTCTGTGGATACTGGGAGGATACTTCAACATGATAACTAACTTGGACGAGAAAAGAGGTGGTCGAGCAAAGCTGGAGGTGGACTGCACGCACTTCAAAAGTTTCATACAACGAAACTGGTTGATTGATATTCCTTTTGCGAATGGCTCTCACACCTGGAACAATAAAAGATCCGGATCACAACATATTGCCTCCAGACTAGATCGCTTCCTGCTATCTGACAACGCTATTCACATTGGAGGTGATTTCCAAACCTCGATCCTGCCTTTCTCTGGATCGGATCACTGGCCCATCTCTCTCCAATGGTCTCGACCAGGGGACCACATCAAAAGACCTTTTCTCTTTGAATCATTTTGGCTCACCCATCCAGACTTCAAGGAAATGGTCCGTTCGGCTTGGAAGGCGTTCACCCCACCTCCAGGCTCCAAGATGTTCTAGTTTCAGCAGCATCTCAAAGATATAAAGGCTCGTATCAAAGCCTGGAATCACTCCACCTTTGGCAACATCTTCCACTAGCAAAATCTCCTTGAAAAGGAAATGGCATAACTTCAGCTTCAGATCATCCAAGAAGGGCGCAATGAGACTTTGGACAACAAAGAATAAAGCCTTCTCAAACAGCTGGAGGAAAGAAGGCAGCAAGAAGAGATCTTCTGGAAGAAAAAATCCAGAATCCAATGGTTAAAGGAGGGGGAACGGAACACCAAGTTCTTTCATCGCTCCACCATCCAACGCCGGATGTGCAACAACATCACCTTTCTCACCAACCAAATAGGAGAAAGATTGGAAGACCATCAGGCCATAGAAGCTGAACTTGTCACTTATTTCAAATCGGTGATGCAGGAAGATCAGATCAACATGCAGCCAGCCATTAACAAATTCCTGCAACACATTCCTAAACTCATCACGGAAGATCACAATCAACTTTTACTGCGTCCGGTCACGCTTTTGGAGGTGGAACAAGTCGTGGCCCAAAACAAAGAAGGTAAGGTCGTTGGGAAAATACTCGAGAGGGGGGTGAACCTATTTTAAATAATCAACTTTTACTTTTCTTTTTCTCAAAAAAAACCCATACGCTTACTTCATAGGGTTTCCTACGTATATATGATATCCCTTGATTGTCTGTATGCTCAACTTTTCTTTGCGACACTTATCTCAGATCATTGCATCATCTTATTCATTAGATGTTTATTAAGCTATAAACATGTATAGTAGGAACAGAATAAATCATCACACATAAGCATCACATATGAACACCAGGATTTTTAGGTGGAAACCCAATTTGGGAGAAAACCACCGCTGTCGTCGTGTCAGTCTTCAATATTTATTATAAAGAAAACATCTTACAACAATGTACTGGTGCAGACTCATACCAGTACGCAGGCACCCACCTGCAGAAGGCTACAACCTTCTCTCGTTTACCAATCTCTCCTGGAAGGGAGCAACAATCCCCTGCTCTCGTTTACCAGCCTCTCCTGGAAGGGAGCTACAACCCCCTGCTCTCGTTTACCAGCCTCTCCTGGAAGGGAGCTACTACCCCTTGACTAAAGGCTTAAACCCTTAGCACCACTGTAGACCATGTTTCATCAATTTTCAAACTGGATCAGACAGCTTCAATACAACCCTTCACTTATCAACAAACATACTTTGCCCAATACTTCAAACAAAACAGTGAGATCCTTGTAACCAGAATATCAGAGATAACCCAGACTTCAGAATAGATATCCAGAAACACATTCAACCTTGAGCAACCATAAGTTTAGATACCATACATGCTTTTACTTAATCAGACCCGCGTACATACGCGCTTTTTATGAGACGAACCCGCGTATACATCTGTGCATTTTTAAAAAAGCCCTAACTGCGCATACGCTCCTTTATTTAATCGGATCCACGTATACACGCGCTTTTCATGAGACGAACCTGCGTATAAATCTATAAAAGATAAACTTTGTAGAACAGACCAGATCTATGAACTTACCCAGATTTCTTCAATTTCTTTATCAGATTTGCGCCAAGTCTTCAATACTTCTTTTCAGATCTTCCTAGAGATTCATCATTTCTGAATTTAGTGATCTTGAACCTTCATCATATTCACAGGTGCATCATAGATTCAGATCTATTAATGAACTGTTACCCTTTCATTCAGATATAATTCAGAGGGAAATATTCATTCAAACCCAGATTCATGCACACCCCTTGCACAATGAATTTCTTCTTCTTAAATAGATCTAGCCTTTTACAATACTATGAGCCAAAACCACACAACTTCCGATGGTATTCCTGGACGGGATCACATAGACAATCCAGTGCTCAATACAATGGGTCAATACCATGGTAGTAACCCCTGGTTTTACACATTTAGAGCGCAATTTATCATACGTGACTTGGCACGTACTTTTCCACGTGCATATGCGCCTTCTCCTTAACAAACCCGCGTATGCATTATAACACACACTTTTCATCATTGTTCTGGCACATACTGAAGATTGCTTTCTCTGGTCCTTCTGAGCTGCTTATAGAACATCAGATAATTTACATCATTAATAAACTCATCAAACATCAAGGACAACTTCATCAAGTAGGTTGCCATCATCTTCATCAAGTGGGTTGCTATCAAGGACAACACTATGCATCATATTGCCAACAATCTCCTCCTTTGGACTTGATGGCAACCACGATGGTGTTTGATCACCACAATAGATAGATACATTAAGCATAATGATATTCTTCCCCTATTCAAACACCATGTCACTCTCCCCCTTTGACATCAAGGGCAAAGGGCGGATCAAAACCAACACAAGGTTGTTTTCTCCTCATGTAGATAGAAGAGCACTGTAGATCTGATGTGCACTGAAGTTACCATGCTCCCCCTGAGTTCATGCTGAATGTTCAAACATATTTTTCAATGAAGTACATGACTCTATGACTCATACTTACATCAAAGATTCAACCAAATGGATTTACATATGTGACTCAAATACCCAACCAAGTGGGTTTACACATTTTGTCTCAACTACCCAACCAAGTGGGTTTACAAATTTGAACAGGTCCTTACATGACTGAATATTACAAATTTACATCATGGGTCTCAACATGACCTTTTCAACCAATTACAAATATAACCTTTTGTAACAAATACCAAAAGGACCTCAAAGAAGAGATCATATTTCAGAATCATCATAATGCCAACAATGCATTATACTCAGCAAGGCTAATGCTCCCCCTTAGCTTGTGCATCCTGAACACTTTCAACAGCAAGAACATCAAGGCATCTTCACCCAATAACAGAGAATGAAACAGAAATATAAGAGCTGAAACACCACCAGAGACACCAACTAGCATCAAAGAAACCAAACAGCACCACAGCTTGTGCTGAAGAAATGCTGACCCAGAAAAATTGTCAGCAACCACCCATACGCGGTTTCCTTTGTATGAACTCGCGCATATACGCAACTGTCTTTCATGAAACCCGCGTATTCAATTTAATATTCTGAAATTAAGCAGTTCTGATTTTCTGCACAACAGAGACTACGCCTAGCTTCTGTCTGAGATATTCGAACGCTTCCCTGGGCAGAGGTTTGGTAAATATATCAGCAACTTGTTCTTTGGAGGGAACATACTCCAATTTCACCTTTTATTCAAGCACTTGTTCTCGTAAGAAGTGATACTTGATGGGAATGTGCTTGGTCTTGGAATGCATAACAGGATTCTTTGAGATACTGATGGCGCTTGTATTATCACACATAATGGAGATAGGAGGTGTACATTTGATTTGAAAATCTTGTAAGGTTTGCATCATCCAAAGGAGTTGAGTGCAACAAGACGCGGCAGCCACATATTTTGCTTCTGCTGTAGATAAGGCAATAGAATTTTGCTTCTTGCTGAACCAAGATACTAACCGAGGCCCCATATAGAAAGCACCACCACTAGTGTTTTTCCGATCATCAACATTTCCAGCCCAATCTGCATCAGTGTAAGCATGAAGAGTGAGATCAGCATTCTTTGGATGCCATAGTCCAAAGTCTTGAGTTCCTTGTAGATATTTGAATATTCTTTTGACTGCCTGAAGATGAGACTCTTTTGGATTAGCTTGGAATCGTCCAACAATACCAACTACATGCATAATGTCTGGTCTAGTCCCAGTGAGATAAAGTAGAATTCCTATCATAGATCTGTATTCTGGTTGATTCACCGTGGGAGAATCATCATGAGAACTGAGATTACATCCGGTTATCATTGGTGTACTTACAGGTTTGCACTCTTCCATGCCATACTTCTTCAGAATTTGTTTAAGATATTTTTCTTGTGATAAGAATATGCCATCTGTAGTTTGATGCACTTGCAAGCCAAGAAAGAATGTTAGTTCCCCAAGTAAAGACATTTCAAATTCTTGCTGCATAACAGAAGCAAATTTCTAACTCATAGACTCTTCATTACTTCCAAAGATGATATCATCAACATATACAACCACAATCAAAAGTTTATCATTTTCAGTTTTTGTGTATAAGTTGCTATCAGCAAACCCCTTTGAAAATCCTTGTTGATGAAGATATTTGTCAAGACGATAATACCATGCCCTTGGAGCTTGTTTGAGACCATATAGAGCCTTTTTAAGTTTACAAACAAGTTTTTCATCATTTCCCAAAATGAATCCTTTTGGTTGTTCTATATAAACCTCTTCTTCTAGGTCACCATTGAGGAAAGCAGATTTAACATCCATTTGATACACTTTGATTTGTTGGAAGCTTGAAAAAGCAAGAAACATTCTTATGGCTTCAAGTCTAGCAACTGGAGCAAAAGTTTCTTCAAAGTCTATACCTTCTTGTTGAGTATATCCCTTGCAAACAAGTCTAGCTTTATTTCTTATGACATCCCCATTCTCATTTAATTTATTTTTGAATATCCATTTAGTACCAATGACATTTTTGTCGTGAGGTCTTGGTAATAATTCCCAAGTGTGCTTCTTTTCAATTTGATCAAGCTCTTCATTCATGGCTTGAATCCAACATTCATCTTTGCTTGCTTGATTGACATTGTGTGGCTCAATAGTGGATAGAAATGCCAGATAGCTAGAAGATCCCACAAGAGTCCTTCTTGTTTGTACACCTGCTTCCTTATCTCCCAAAATTTGAGATTCTAGATGATTCTTTTGAACATATCTGGATGGAGCTTTTTCAGATAAATTATCTTCAGGTTCTTCATTGAGTTCACTGTCTGTATCATTGTTGTTTGATGTAGAAGGACATATGTCACCATCATCTTCATTTGTTGTTTGTTTTTCTTCTTTTGGGACTGTAGGAGACTCATCAATAACAACATCAATACATTCAACAATCTTCCTAAGTCTTTTATTGTAACATTTATATGCCCTAATCCTAGAGGAGTAACCAAGAAGTATTCCTTCATCTGCTCTAGGTTCAAATTTGCCAAGTTTTTCATCATTATTTTTGATAAAGCATCTGCTTCCAAAAACTCTGAAGTGCTTCACAGTGGGAGGATTACCATACCAGAGTTCATATGGATTTTTATCACTATTTACTCGAACATGTGCCTTGTTAAGAATATTTACCACTGTATGTGCTGATTCTCCCCAAAATGTGTCAGGTGTTCCAGAATCATCAAGCATAGCCCTAGCCATTTGTTGAACTGTTCTATTCATTCTTTCTGCTACACCATTTTGTTGCGGAGTACCTGCTACAGAAAACTGTCTTTTTATGCCATGTTGTTCACAAAAATCAAGGAATTCATTTGATGTATATTCTCCTCCTCGATCAGATCTAAGACACTTGATTTTTAGATCTAATTCATTCTCAACTCGTGCTTTGAAAGACTGAAATTTCTCAAATGCTTCATATTTGTGTTTAAGAAACCCAATCCAACACATTCTAGAGAAATCATCAATAAATAGGATATAGTATTGTTCACCACGAGGTGACTTTTTCTTCACGGGTCCACATATGTCAATATGAATGAGTTCAAGAGGCCTACTTGATGATCCTTCCTTGGCGTTAAACTGCACTCTGGTCTGCTTACCGAATTGGCAAGATTTGCATATGATACTTTCAGGTAGAGTAATATTGGGAAGACCACGAACAACATTAAGTCTGCTTGACTTGTTGATTTGAGAGAAGCTTAGATGCCCCAACCTTCTATGCCATAGCCAGTTTTCTGAAGATTTACTCAAGTAACATTGTTCTTTGCAATTCTTCAATACATACAGGTTGCTTGGAGTTCTTTTTCCTTTTATAATTGTTTTACCTATATCAAGATCACGAACCACACATTCTTTTGAACTAAATACAACTTCAGTTCCTTGATCACACATTTGACTTACACTTAACAAGTTATGCCTTAATCCATCCACATACATGACATCATTAGCCTTCACCTTTTCTTTTAGAAACACAGACCCTTTTCCTTTAATTACAGCAGGAGTATCATTTCCAAATGTAACTTTCTTTTCCTTTTCTAGAGCACTATATGCACCAAGTTTGTTTTTGTCACCTGTCATGTGTCTTGAGCATCCACTATCAATGTACCATTGATTTTCTTCTCCTTCTGCAAATAATGCTATGCCACAATTTTCAACCTATAATTCCTTCTTTTTCCATACTTTGGAACTTGAAGGAAAATGCTCTTTTGGCTGAACTTTGCTCCTACACTCAGATTCTTCATGCCCAAAGTTATTGCAATAAGCACATTCAACTTCTCTTAGAAGAGGAGAAAAGTTGTTATAGGTATTATTCTTTGTGTCAATATCAATCCTTTTCTTTCTTGCTTCTCTAGTCATGATGGTTTTATATGCAACACATTGAACAGCTTTATGACCAAAATTGTGACATGACAAACATTGTCCATTGAAGAAGAAATTTCTGTGATCATGAAATCTTCTACTTGTATTTACCTGTTGACTGATGTTTCTTTGAGAGACATTCCTGTTAGTGTTCTTTGAATTGAGATGATCACGCTTTACCTGCAATGATTCTTTATTCCCTTGCTGAGTGGCAGAATTTTGTAAACCAGCTGTAGCTGCTTTTAGATAATTTGGTGCTGAAGCCTGAGAAGATTCACTGGTATATCCAAGACCTGTCTTTATAAGAGGAGAACGTTGTACTTTGATAATCTCATCTAAGGTTTCAGATCCTTTAGAAAATCTAAGATTTAGAGTCTTAACTTTCTCAGAGTCTTTTCTTAGACTTACCACTTCACATTCTAATTCCTCAATGTGTTTCTTTGCTTCTTCAAACTGCTTTTCCATAGTCTCTATGGTTATTTTCTTTTCTTCTAAGAGAATTTTACATTCTTCTAGGCGTATTTTGAGTTGATTGTTTTCTTCAAGAAAATCATTGTCCTCTAGAGCATCCCAAAAAGTATCCTTTTCTTCTTTAGATTCAAATGCCATGAGAAGTCTAAGATCCTGTTCACATTCTTCCTCACTGTCAGATAACCCATCACTGTCTTCATGAGTATAGTAACTTTTTCTAGTGTTAAACCGATTCTTATTCTTTCTTGCTACTTCCTTCCCTTTTGCAGGTGTTTCTTTATGAGGACACTTAGCAGCATAATGAACAACTCTTCCACACTCAAAACATTTGAAAGGAAGCTTACCTCTGAACCGTCCTGTGCCAAGTTGGAGTTTCTTTACAAAATTTACCTCATCTTCTTCTGAGATATATCCTGATCCTTCTGCTTCTTGTACTTCTTTCCCTTTTGTAGAAGCTCTAAAGATATCCTCTTTGACTTCAGATGGTCCTCCTCTTCTCATTTCATATGCAATTAGTATGCCATGAAGTTGTACCACAGTAAGATTTTGAAGATCCTGTTTTTCTTCAAGAGAAGAAACTTTTGACTCAAATTTTGCTGTTAGAGATCTTAAAATTTTCTCAACCAAAGTAGATTCGGATATTGTTTCTCCCAGATTTCTCATGCGATTTACAACATCATCAAGATGTAAAAAGAAACTGGCAATATTCTCATCACTATGCATTCTTAAGTTTTCATATTCAATTCTGAGAGTTTGAAGTTTTGCACTTTTTACCTTTGCATCACCTTCATAACTTAGAATTATTTTGTCCCATATCTCCTTTGTTGTATTCAGCTGCATAACTTTGAAAAATTCAGATTCAGTTAGACTTCCTGTTAGAGCATTGATTTCCTTTGCATTTATTTCATAATTCTTTTTTTTTCAGTCGGATCTGTTGGTATTGCAGCAGGATATCGATATCCTTGTTCAACAATGGCCCATACATCTGCTCCCATAGACTGAAGATAGGATCTCATCCTTGTTTTCCAGAAGATTAAATTGCTTCCATTAAAGAGTGGAGGCTTGATTTGATGTTGTTCCATCTTGATTGCTCATCTTGCTTGATCTTCTCCTAGCTGGCTGCTTTTCTGTATGACCCGCTTCCGATAATTACCTTGCTGGGAAAATACCGAGAGGGGGGTGAATCAAGATTTTAAATAATCAACTTTTACTTTTCTTTTCTCAAAAACCCATACGCTACTTCACGTAATAAAAATAGCTGTGATATACGCTGACATTCCATGAAATCCCCGTATGCTCGCATATTTTTCTATGTATAATTCTTATCTCGCATCATTGCATCATTCATTCATTAGATGTTTATTAAGCTATAAACAGCATGAGGGAAATGTAATAAACACGCACATACATCACATATGAACACCGGGATTTTTAGGTGGAAACCCAATTTGGGAGAAAACCACCACTTCCGTCATCTCACTTTCAATATTTATTATAAAGAAAACATTCCACAACAATGTACTGCGTACCATACCAAGATGCCAGGCACCCACCCGTAGAAGGCTACAACCTTATCTCATTTACTACCCTCTCCGGAAGGAGCAACAACCCCCGCTTCCGTTTACCAAATGCCTCTCTCCGGAAGGGAGCTACAACCCCCTCGCTCTCGCTTTTACCAAATTTTCCCGGAAGGGAGCTATTATCTCCGACCGAAGGCTTAAAACCTCAAAGACCACTACGTACCACGTTTCATCAATTTTCAACCGGATCGACAATTTCAATACAACCCTTCACTCATCAACAAACATATTTACCAATACTTAAATTGGTAATGTAAAGGAGATCACTGTACGTAATAACGTAGATAACCCGTACTTCAAAATAGATATCCATAAACACATTCAACCTTGAGCAACCATAAGTTTAGATACCATACGCACTTTTACTTAATCGTACTCGCGTACATACGCGCTTATGAGACTAACCCGCGCATACATCTATGCATTTTTAAGAAAGTCTTAATCGCGCATACGCTCCTTTATTTAATCGGATCCGCGTATAAGCACGCGTTTTTCATGATATGAACTCGCGTATAGATCTATAGAAGATAAACTTGATGTAATGTACCGTATCTATGAACTTACCCATATTTCTTCAATTTCTTTATTAGATTTGCGCCTGTGTCTTCAATACTTCTTTTTCGCATCTTCCTAGAGATTCATCATTTCGAATTTAGTGATCTTGAACCTTCATCATATTCACAGTGCATCATAGATTCCGTATCTATTAATGAACTCATCTTTTCTTTCAAATATACCTCGAGGGAAGTATTCATTCCAATCCCGTACCATGCACACGCTTGCACAATGAATTTCTTCTCCTTTAAATATATCTAGCCTTTCACAATACCATGAGCTAAAACCACACAACTTTCGATGGTATTCCCGGACGAGATCACATAGACAAATCTGGCCGTCAATACAATGGGTCAATACCATGGTAGTAACCCCTAGTTTTATTAATTTTGAGCGCAATTAAGCATACGCGACTTAGCATTTACTTTTCCACGTACATACGCTACTTCGCCCTTAAACAACCCGTATATGCATAGTGACATGTCTTATTCATCATTGCTCGCCCTTCGAAGTTTCTTTCTTCTCGTACTTAGCCGTATCCGTAGATACATCATCCGTACATATTTGACACATAGGTTGCAACTCATCAAGTTAGTTTCTTCAAGAACAACTTCATCAAACAAAGGTTATCCAAAGACAACTTCATCACATCATATAGCCAATTCTCATCTCATCAAGTAGATTACCATCAAAGACAACACATGCCAACAATATTCACATCGTATTTACATCATTAATAAAATCATCAAGCATCAAGAACAACTTCATCAAATAGGCTGCCATCATCTTCATCAAGTGGGTTGCCATCATGACAACACTCGCATCATATTTCCAAATAAAGGCTCCATGACCGCATGGCTTCACCTCTAACTTCTTCCATCACCCGGGACCCGATCAAGAATGACGTCTCGGCATCCGTCGAGGAATCCAGATCCATGCATTGGCTCCTCCCCCCCCCGTCTTTGAACGCTACCTTCATATCTCGATCCCCAAGGAAGACTAATTCACCCTGACAAATTCCGGCCCATAGCTCTTTGCAACGCTATTTACAAAATCATTTCTAAGGTCATAGCCAATAGGCTCAAGCCGTCGCTTCCTCGCTCATCTCACCTAAGAAAACAGGTATGTGGAGGGCCACCAAATTCTAGATGGCATTATTCTCACTCATGAGGTCATTCATCACCGAAACAACCAAAATCCAGGTATGCTCCCCGAAAATTGGATTTATCCAAAGCCTTCGACAAACTCACCTGTAATTACATCCATCAAATGTTAGATGCTTATGGTTTCCACTTCCTTGACCGGGACACTATGAGCTTAATTTCCTCTTCCTTTCTTCTCTTCTTTAGTCAATGGTGTACCTTCTCCTTCCCTTCTCCCTTCCCCATGGCATTTCACAAGGTGATCCTTTATCTCCCTTTCTCTTTGTTCTCATTGTCGAGGGTCTCGGGCCTTTAATCAATCATGCACTCCCACATGAAGTGACTACTGGGCATCTCCATTCAAGCAGCCCCTACCCTCACCCACCAAAGAATTCGTGGAAGATAATATGCTCTTCGTCATCCCTCTTCCCAAGAAGACTCCACCTTCAAAGACACCCTAGACGTGTTTGCTCAAGCCTTGGGTATGTTGGTCAATGCCTCCAAGTCGCAAATCTTCTTCAATACAAGACTCCCTTCAAAATCGCATTGCCGTAATCCCCCGGGATTCTCCATTGCCAAGCTTCCATCCAAATATCCGGGCGCCCTTCCGATCGATTCCCCCGCCTTAAGCCCTCTTCCCCGGAAAATCCTCTGGACAATCTCGAGGCTAGATTATCCTCCCGGGACCTTTCGTTCCCTTAACCTCCCCGCCGACTAACTCGGTCAAGTATGTCTTGCAATCTTTTTCCCCCTCTATCTCTTCTCTCGTTTTAGCCGCCCCCAAATGGGTCCTCGCAAAAATCAGATCCTCAGCCGCAACTTTCCGTGGGGAGCCCCGAACAAACAAAAAATGGGCTCTTGTGAAATGGACTACACCGCAGCCCAAGCATGCCGGAGGCTTGGGACTTCGGGATCCTCGCACAAAAATTCCATCATGGGTGCCAAGGTTTGGTGGAAATGGTTAACTTCCCTCTCGCCCTTGGGCAAAGCTCTCAGAATGCAGTGTGGGATGCTAATTCCTGCATCTTTCGCAGCTCATTCGATTGACAAGAGATGTGTGTTCTCAGACTGAACGCTGCTAAACAACACTCTGCTTCCTAATCCAAGAACACAAATTTTCCTGGGGAGGCCCTGCGATGTGACGACGCCCCGTTTCCCGATGGATGTTTGGCAAAGAACAACCCAACCGCTCATCACCATCGAGCCACCCCTTCAAACGTACTTGATCACTCATCTTGACGCTACCGTTCATCATTTTTGGGAGGGAACCACACTCAAGGCTACAGTACGTGAACAAGTACCGTCGTTTAGAAACTGAAGCAGAATGCCTATCCGGGCTCCGGAGGTGGAATTAACAAGCAGGAAAATCGATACACCGATGTGACATCCTTCGATGGGGTCACACCTCTAAAGGCAAGTTCACCATGCGGAGGCCTACGCTCGATGACTCAGAATCAAGATCCTATTGATCCTATCCGGAAAGATCTTTGGACACCATATCTATGGACGAAGATTTCCACGTTCTTGTGGCTTTCCGTTATAAGAAAATCCTCACTTGGGATAATCTCACAAAGAGGGGCTTTACCGGGCCTTCCCGATGCCCCAATTGCACTATTCAGAAGAAACCATTCAACACCTTATGACCGCTGTTCGCCGGGCCGCTCTTTTGGGGTAATTTAAGCTCCAAATGTAGGAGGGATGGCGTAACTGGGATTTAAATTCCATCATCCGTAATTAGCTCCGTAAGCCCATACGTATGCACTTCCTCAACTATCTCCGGAGACTCATCCCCGGGCTCACTCTTTTGGACCATTTGAAGGAGAGGAATAAGCGACCTTCAAGAATCACTTCCAGACACCACTAGAAATCCTTCGGAACAACCTCTCAAGAAGAACTCTCAGGAAACCATGCAATTGCTGCAAATGGCATCAGATCGACCTCCCTACACTCCCTATCGAACAAATATGGAACAAGGGCCATGTTCAAGCTCAACCTTGATCCCGTGCCAACTGGAAATTGTGGCCCGCAAGCAAGACATTCATAGTAACCGGGTTCCCTCCCCCGAACGGACTTTGCCAAAATTTGATGGAGCCCCTGGAAGGGCAGTCCAGAGAAGCTGGGTATGGAGGAATTTTTGTGACCATAGAGGTAAGCCTATGCTCATCTACTACGGTTCCATGGGATGGGACACTAACAACTCACGTGAGTCGAGGGTTCTGGCAAAGGTCTCAGCCTAGCTCGGTGTACAAATTTTTTCCCGCTGAAATCGAAGGAGACTCACAAATTCTTATCAATATGGTCCATAAGCTCCCTCTCGTGTTTCCTCCGGCCCCTCTATAGCCGATAGTTGGAGACTATGGCTAGACTAGAGCTCATTGTCAACATGTACCTATACGTGGCTATCTATCTCAAGCATACTAGAAGAACAGAACAAAGTGGTTGATCTTCTGCAAACAAAGGTGTGATGAGTACTGAACTCTTTCAAGAGATCCCTCTCCATTATCAATGACAAGAGAACTCCGTTTTAGGAATGCACTCGCTGGTGCAGCACTGTGATTGGCAATGACCCTCGATGTGCGTGTTAATACACATGATGGAGGAGGGCTGGTGGTATGGGCGTGGCATGGCCATGGCCACCCGCTGGGCCACATTTATGCAACCTTGGGAGGACTAATATCCCCGCCGTCACTCGCGCGGCATTTATGCCAATGGGGAGGCCGAGACAGACCATCACTTCAACATGCCTTTCGTCGTTCTTTCGTCTCGCATTCGACTCTGGCCTCGCAGCTCTAGGCTTGGTTTTGCTGGCAGCTTTTGCAGGTCATCATGCCATTGCATCTACCGCCCATCGTAACCGCATGCGCTCCGGGCGCGTAACGGGCCTAGCATTCACACGTATGTTGGCAGGGCGTTGCCTGCCGGGGACATCGTTCATTTCGCCCCGGTGTACATTTCTTGCACATAGCCCTCTCGTTCCCCGCATTCGCCCGCGCCCACCCCTCTTTCTCCTTTCCCCGCCTTGGGCTCGAGGAGAGCTTTTCCGCCGTCTTCCATCTCACCGCCGCAATGCCGAGACTCAGCATCGCTGGAGAAGTCGGAGGGGCGGGGCCCAAAGCCCGCACCTCTTCTCGTCGCTCACCTTCCTCCGCTTGCCGCTCTCGACGTAGTCCTCTGATCGTGCTTCCTTGCGCCTCCTCGCGGAGGATGAGACAGAATTCCCTCCTCTCCCGCACGCGGCCTCCTTTTATCTCTCTCTCCGCTCGACCGAATCCCTACCGTCGTCTCTCGCTTCCCTCCGCAACCCTTCCACCGCCACCCCCCACCTGCGCCCCTCCACTCGCCCCCGGTCCTCGCCATGGTCTTGGTATCATTCAAGAAGTCTCGAGGCTTTTCCTGATCCCTCGCTCCCACGCAACTCGTCAATTTGCCGCCCCCTCCCTTAGTTGCGCAAGCGTCTCACCGGGGGATAAAATTTCACCCCGCAAAGAAGGAATGCAGCCTCTTCAAATCTCCTTCAGATGTTGAGATGCAAAGCTGAGGACGTGGAAGCAAGCGCACCGTAATTCAAAGTGGATGTGGCCCCGACGATGAGGAGGATGCTAGTGCCGAATTGAAGAGGAGATGCCTGGAGACTATGGGCTCTAACGCTATCTTTAGCCAAGTAATTATGTCCGCATTCTATGTCATTTTTTTGTTAATATTTGCAATAATTTTTGGTTTATCAATGTCAGTTTCTATCGAGGGCAAACTCTAAAACGTTGAAAACTGGCCGTTTCCTCGTGGGCGGCTCCTTACTTTTTAAACCTCCGGTATGTCAAAGCTCGGCTTCCTTCAACAGGCGCCTTCTCGGGACGTTTTTTCGGGCCGGTTTCCTAAAGGGCTGCGCTCTTGTTTTGTTATTTTGTCGACGATGAGCTACTTTCCGAACGCATCGTACTAGTTGTATTATATGTTTCACTAATATAATTAGCCTTACTCAAAAAAATAACATTTGCATAATGTATTATACAATGATTGAAATTGTCTAACAATATTGTTTTATTTTCCATGCAAACTTGCTTTAGCCTCTCCTTATTAACTTGGTATACGCTTTTCATCCGTTCGCACACAAGTTCAAAATTGGTGAAAACTACAATACTATTTTTTCCATACCCCTAGTTGTTCCCAAGCCTTCTATCAATGCAATATAATATGCTTCATTGTTTGTTGTTCTTCCAGGTATATTCATTTTCCTTTGGAGGACTTTGTTAGTCGCAATATTGCATAACACATGTAATCATTGTTTTCCCCGTATTGAATAAAAAGAAATATCTATGCATAATGTCCATTTTTCACCCATGCTTTGTGGGATTTTTTTATCCCTAGAAAAAATAAATTCAATAAAATATATTTAATGAACATTTATTGCAATTGCCTTATTTCCCGCAAGAAATTACATGTACATGGTTTCTAAAAACACTAGGACCGTAATAAAATATTAAATGAACATTTATTTAAAATGCCTTAAAGTTTATGGGAGAAATTACATGTACATGGTTTCCAAAAATACTAGAAAATGCCTTAAACACTACAAGGAAAAGACCCTAGTGGAGGTTATAACTTAGTTTTTAGTGTTATAAAATTGGCCAAAATTGTCAAAAAAAAAAATCTACAACATTTTTTTATGTAACGCGAGGTTTTGGTACGAACAAAATTTCAACACAACTAAAAAAAATTGGGCAAATGGAGGTTGTTACGGATTTTTTTCTCATCTAAGGCGCTATCATGTCACAGAATTAGTGTTTTACAAGAGTCGACCGACATCGTAACCTACCAAGCACCGTGATCTTAAAACAAATTTAGACGCTGCCATTGCAGACAATGTCTCGGGTGCGCATCAGCCGCATAATCGCCTAGGTGGTCTAAGGTGCATTCACCGGGCCGTTAAGGTCTAAATCAGACGCGCACTATAGTGATACAACGCACCGTCAATCTAATTGGTATTGGTATTTGTGTGATGCCTATAGGTCATATCAACGCACCAAAGGTGTATTATTATAAAAACGCACCAAAGATGCGTATCATTGACAAAATGCACCGATCATTCTAATCGGTATTGGTATTTGTGCGTGCCCATAGGTCGTAGAAACACACCGGTGAACAAGCCTCACATAAACGCACTCCGTGCTCCGTATTACACAACAGCACCGAGCATTCTAATTGTTATAGGTATTTGTGTGGTGCCCATTGGTTGAAACACACTAGTGTGCTTTACATACAAACGCACTGTGCATAGTAGCTAACATGCATTGGTGTTCATTTTTTATTTTTTAGAAACATCAACTCCGTGATGAATTATTGTGATTTTTAAAATTCATTATTCATAAAAAGTCGACACATATCTTATAACGTATTCATATCAATTAAATTTTATTAGTGCATTTAAATGTGATGTTTTGATTAATATATTATACCATATCATAATTGTTGTGATTTTTTTAAATTCATTATTCATTAAAATAGACACTTATCTTATAACAAATATTCATATCAATTAAATTTTTATTAGTGTATTTGAATGTGATGTTTGGATTAATTTATTATATCTTATCATCGCATTCACATCTTTTCATTATAATATTTAATCATCCATATATTTAATCGCTGGTGTAACATTTCACAACGACAATGTCAACACAATAGAATAAATTAATACGTATTTTATTATATATATATATATATATATATATATATATGAATAAGGCACTCTTTGTCATACAAAATGGATTATTGGTATCCCTCTATATTTCAATCGGGGACACTAGTCCATTACATTAAACAAAATGTCTAATTTCATAGACAAATATTTCAAAAAATACAATTCTTTCTTTGATATCCAAACATAATAATCATCATTCTTCTTGAACTATTGTCACTACTCGAGCTTACTTCCATGACTTCAAGTTATTTTGAGAAATATTTTGTTCAAGGTGTTGATTGATTTCTTCTTCTTCACTTCCATCTACAAACATCAAAACAAATTATAATGAGTGTATATACAATGAAAGAGAATAATGAAAATTGCAATATTAAATAATATGTATCAATGTAAATTGAAAATAAATGACGTAAATATAGCAAGAATTTATTGATGAACTATAAACATTCTTTCAAAACCAAATTTCATGCCATCTTTCATCATTTTCTCATTTGTAGGCGCAAGCCCATACTTTGTTTCTATATTTTATACCCCATAACAAATCATATATTTAATATAAAATATTTTTTTGTTCTATTAATTATAAATGGATTCAAGTAAAACAAGATCGATAGATGCTTACAAATTCCACAATTAATTTCGATATGCCAACATATACCGACAATCATATTTAACCCAAATTCAATCAATTGCCCTGATGGTTCTTCTTTGTATGTTAGCACATGTTTGAAGACATTCAATGATGATTTTTGTAAAACAACTTAAAATATACAAAATTGAAATCTAGTTAAGTTGTTATAGGGAAGTAAATAACTACTCACAAACTTAGATATCAACCATTTTCTTTCCTTGTTGTCCTATTTTATGTGTCGAATGGTTCCATTTTCTTTTTCTTTTCTACAAGAAAATACTTGAAAATTAATATTTGTGTTAAATTGTTTATTCATTGTACTTAATCGGAAAATTCAATGATTTAGTATATTGCATTTGAAGCACGTTTTTGTTGAGATGGCTCCTCGTGCGATGCAATTCATGTCCATTTCTTTGACCATCTCCTTGTACACCTTTTCGGACATCTTACCGGCATATCTCTGATATCGACTGCTCAACCTTTGATATTTTCATAATCTTCCCGAAAATGTAACATGACAATAAACTATTTAATTTTTTATATTGATATATGAAAAGTAAATATAACAAAAGTGATATTTGTAAATGATTGCTTTCTAGTAATATATACATATAATTTTAGCATTTAAAGGAATATTAATTTTTTCATTCTTCTTTCTTTTTTTTACTAGCTTTGCTATTAAAATTCCTCGACATGTCTCCTTGACCAATTCTCTCGAAACTCATCCTATAGTTTAGATAAAATTTTGCCTGGAATAATGGGATTGATTTTGTATTGTAAGTGGAAAGAACGTCTATACATTCGTTCCACTAGACTGTCCTCAAATTTTATAAAATCTTTCCCTTTCATTAACCTCCAAAGACCACTCCGTATGAGCTAAGGAGCAATCATTTTCATTTGTGTATCTTTTTTTTCTTTTATTAACAACATTCATTTTCTCGATAGTTAGTCCCCGTAGAACATTGAACATATGTGAATTTTACGATTGTTTTAAACATGTTGATCAATATTTTTAAGTATATTATTAATGAAAATTAAAAAAATAAACTCATATGGGATCGATAGGTATTTTTTCATTCACCGATTCATCCTTTTGCAATTTTTCTATCAAGATTTTACGCTCTTCCAAATTAAGATCGAAATATTACTATCAACTTCATCATTTTGTGGCTCTACATGATACATCAGAAACAATACGATTAGTTAAACTTACATATAGTTCAAAAAAAAAAATTTCGTAAAGAATTTACAAAGAACTTGTCTTTTTCGCTTTTCTTGATGTGCTATCAAGATTTTTGTTACTTGATCTCTTTTCAACATTTCTTTATCAATATGAAACCCCGTACCATACCATTCATTAATATATTTTATAAATAAATTTAAAAAATTTAGTAAGAAAAAAATCAAGAAAACGGTGTGTCTTAATGATGTACAAATCGACGTCGATGGCGTGTTCTTATAAACGCACCGCCAAAACAATAGAAACATCATATGATGCTCTCTATCAACAAGGAAAACCAAGGCGTTATATGTTAACTAGCGTTAATCGATTGTACGCATGTAAATTAATAAAAATCCTCTAGTGTTAGTTTTTCAGAAGATATGATTTTGTGGAGGGGGCGGCATATTCTTATAAATGCACCACAAAAACAAAGGGACCACATACAAAGGTTTCCGTCAACAAGGAGACCATGAGTTATACGTTAAACAATGCACCGATTAACACAGTATACATAAAATAAAATAAAAATAAATTCAAACAAAGACGTGTGTGCGTTGCGCTATAATGAAATAGCACACCGGTGCTATATTTTACATATGGCACACGAATTTAAAAAAAATCATGTTTTTAAATTGCTTTATTAAAATGAAGATGTGTGGTGGTGCACCGTGATAAAACAACGCACCCGCGTTGCGCTATTCTACATGGTAATTTTACCTCAAATAAAAAAAATTTGATTTTTTTTAAATTCACGCAAGGGCCAACATGGATTATGATCCGACTCTACAAGTCGTCCCGTGGGTTAGATGTCATAAGCCTATATATATAGCAATAAAAACCCTATAAATCTAAAATGAAAAGCCCTAATTCTAAAAGTCACCGAAAAGAAGAAGCAAGGCGAAACAAAAAGAATCAAGTGTTTAGCGTAAGAATGGTTTTTTTTTCTCCGAAAATGTACCATAAATTTAATTTTTTACTTACCACGTATTAAATCAAACATAAAATGTAAAAAAATGATTATTACAAAGAAATTTAATCACTGCATGGTTTGAAATTCTATGCCATGGTTTGAATCACTAGAGGTTTAGAATTCCGAATGTCCGAATAGTTTTGTTTGGAAAGTATTTCGCAACTCCATAGTTCTCTCATGCCTTCATCTGTGCATGTCTCTCGTGGAAATCTCTCCTCGAATTTTTTGCAAAACAATGAAATAATGAAAAATTACTATTTAAAGAATTGTTTCGCAAAATTAGATTTTCGAAAATAATTTGCCACCCATTTTTTAATTTATCGCTTTTTCACTTTAAAAAATAAAGTCGCTTTTTTATTTGTGGATATTCGGTAATCGTATCGACATTAACACAAGACCGATGCGCCGTAACTAAAATGCACCAATGCAAATAACTATACATTAGCACTTATAACAATAAGTCCATTTTTAAGGCACCGAAATTACTTTTAGGCGTGTAAACCAAAATTCTATTGTTGATTTTACCAAATGTAGGGAGAAAATATCATAATTATATAGAATGGAAAATCCTTCAAAATCCAACTCGTTCCATAATATTTCTCAAAAGTCCATCGCGGTTCTCCTTGCGCATCTGAGACGTAATATTTAATGCAAATTTTATTTTATATTTTCATTATCTAATTGAATTTATGTTTTTTATCCATGTCAATCAGCTTAATAAAATTTATAATGTATATTCAGGTTCATGCAGATTCAGAATCGAGTTCAGATGCACAAAATATTCAAACAACTCCAAAACGTCGGAAGCTCTTATCAGGAGCAGCATACTGCAAGGCGCATTTGGTAGATGAAAATGGACAGCCGCTTCACCCTGCCAATTGTAACAATATTGCATCTTCTAGCCACAATCCCGGGACAATGATGGTAATAATAATTATTTGGTATATTAATGTAATTATTTCTGCATCAAACAAATTAATCATGCATTGTCAACGTTCTTACTAATTGATATCATAGATTTTGTACTAATCACGTTAAAATATATATTTTTAAATGATTAGTATTCTAGTGATGATGAGCGACCTATCTACCATCTTCCATTACACCCCACGGCAATGTAAAATCGAGAGAAGGCCAAATTAAGAGAAAAAATAGGAGAGGAATGGTACCAAGAATGGTTGAATCAACCACCGATTCAATTCCACTATTTCCAAATTCACTTATTAGGAATGACTATATCAATAGTAGTTCTTCACAAGCTGGAAATGGAGACATTCAAATAGAGGTTTTTATGGATGATTACTTAAGGGATACGACTACCATGGAGACAATGTTTATATATGCATTTCAAAACGATGATCAGCTAGGGGATGATGCTCATGTCGCTGACACTTTTTTTGAAAGCCTTAAATTTGCTTCCACCACCCCTCTCCTTGGACCTGGTGGTCAGTCAAAATCTACCTAGTTGGGGACAATGATGTTACTGTATAACTTGAAAGCAAATTTTGGCTTGTCAAATGCATGTTTCTCAGAAATTTTGAGGTAAGTTACCATAAAGTCCTCCCTTAGATAAATTTGAGAAATATAATCACACAATGAACATTTCAAATGATCAATTTTATGAAAATTTATAATTATATCGGCATTAATGTACACTTAATATTTTCCATGATCACCAACTACAGGTTATTCAAAGATAAGGTTCTTCCGAGTGATAATGTCTTGCTGGGTAGCTGCGAAGAGGCAAATAAATTGTTGAAAATGTCGGGTCTTGAGTACATATCATAACATGCATGTCCAAATGATTGTATTCTATATAAAGGAGAATATGAAGACAAAGAGATATGTCTGAAATGTGGGCATGACAAGTATGATAAATAAAAAAAGAAGGGTAAATCACGTAGTCCTCCTTTTAAGATATTGAGGCACATGCCTATAATCTCAAGGATTAAAAGGCTATTTCATTGTAAAGAATTAGCTATGTTGCAGGGATGGCATGCCTCACACAGAATTGAGTTGGGAGTTATGCGAATCCCAACTGATTCAATAGCCATGAAGCATATAGAGGATAAATAGCCTGAAAAATTCAAGGTTGAAGTACGAAGTCTACGACTCAGCATAGCCATGGATGGCGTCAACCCATATTCCCTCCAGAACACCAACTATTATGTTTGGCCTGTAGTAGTGATCAATAACAATATCCCCCCATGGTTTTTTGTGAAGAATGAACATCTTATGCTGGCTCTCATAGTCCCTGGTAGAAGACAAATGAAGAATATGGATGCCTACCACTAGTAGATGAATTGAAGGAATTATGGGATGGGATAAATGTATATGATGTATTAAGACCCATCATAGGAGAGAGGATTTTTACGTTGTATGGGATATGTGCTTACACGACACATGATTATCCAGGCTTAGGAGTTTTCTTTGGTAAATTACATGTTTATTGATTTTTTATATCCGTAACAATATTATTTCGCATATTAGTTATTTAATTCGTTGTAATTGTTCTGATCTTCATGATATTCTTTAACAGGCCATGCATATAAATTTTATAGAATAATCTCACAGGTCTTGTAACAAAAGGGTATTTTGGATGTAAATTTTGTGGACCTTTTCTGAAAGCTAGATGGTCCAATGACCTACGAAAGCCAGTGTATGACTGCTCCAGGGTATTCCTCCCTGAAGAACACCCTTACAGCAGAGAAGCATCTGCTTTCAATGGTAAACAAGAGAGAACCCAAAGCCCTCCAATAACGACACCAGATGAATGGCTTAGAGCATATGAGAGAGAGAAGGAGAAGGAGTTCATAGAAATGTTTGATTCAAATAGGGAGCCTATGTTTGATGATCTAGAATTCTTCGACACCTATGTTGAGAAATTTCCCAATGGCATGAAAAGGAAATCTATCTTTTATAACCTCCCATATTGGGAGCATCTTAAGATTACCCACTTATTAGATCCCATGCATATATTTAAAAATGTTTCATCTTCTTTATAGAGGCACATATCATCAAAACAAAGTGACACATTGGCTGTTAGGAAAGATCTTATTACTTCAAAAACTAAAAAGAAACATTTTCCAAGAATATTAGAAAGTATAGGATCATAGAGAGGCGTTGGTCCCTCTAATTCATGATATTTCAAAGAAGGTGATGTACCATGGATTTAAAAAAGAAGATGATATTTCTTTGGGAAAGGAAGTTATAATGGGTGTCAGGGTGCCATCTTCATATGGGTCTTCACTACGGTGCTAATTGACCGTGGATGACCATTTTTTGGGGTTGAAATAGCATGACCATTTGAATCTTCTAAGAGTACGTATAATGTCAAAAGCATGATTTTATTATTTGTTATATTAATAAATTTTATCCCATGCAGGGATCATAAAACATAACTAATTTTGTATATTATTGCACGTGTCATTATCCTTTGTTCCTGTGTGGGTGTGTGAAACATGAATTCCTTCAAGACCTAGGACTTGCCATATCTAAATTATCCGCATTTGTACATTGGATCATGTCAAAGGAGATTCATGTGGCTAACATTCCACGGTGGCGTCAATAGATAGTTGAGATTGTTTGTATGTTTGAGAAGGAACTACCGACGAGTTTCATGGACTTGCAGGTTCATATTCTAATCCACCTAGTAGATGAGGTTGAATTATTTGGGGTGGTTTCTTGTCATTGGATGTTCTTCTTAGAGAGGTACATGAAGAAATTGAAAGGTTTTTTTTGACAAAGGGCAAAACCCGAGGGGTTTATGGAAGAGGGGTACATATCATATGAGTATTTCTATTATGCTAATGAGTACATAAATCAGATTGACAACATAGAAGGTGCGATGATTTGGGATGATGAAAGAGATGAAGACAAAATAGAAGGGGAGCTGCTCCAAATGAATGGAAAAAAGCGCTTGATAAAGAGTAAGCGACTTATAATTTTTCAAATTTACACAAAGTAAATATTCATGTTTAACTTCGATATAATGTATATTTTTATCTCTATGTACTATATAATGTCGCTTTGATTTCATTAGTGGATGCCGAAATTAAAGCAATCAATAAATTCGTTATTTACAATTCCGAAACGACACAACCATGGGTCGCATTGTACAAACAAAAGAGGATGAAATGGGATAGTGACAGGAAATAATTTAGATGGTTGAATGGTAGAAGTGTGCCTTATCCCAATCATTTAAAAGAAAATATGCCAAAAATATGCCCCAAAAGTTGGGTTGCTGAAAAAGTTAGAGAGAAATACAGTGCGATCGGTCGTCACCCGCATGTTGAAGAGGATGCACTAAACATAGGGATTGGGTGCACCAACTCGGTAATAATATATTTAATTTATATGTACATTTGAAACTTAATAATGCACCTTTCAAATGTAATTACATCTATATTTCATATTTTAATTGTTGGGTTATTATAAGACACATGACACTATGATTTTTTAACTTTTTTATAGGTGAATTTGTTCCCATCTATGTGGGCATATGGACACCATTTTCACACAGAAAATGTCGATGATGGACACATGACACAAGACTGTGGAGTGGAAGTCGAGTTTGATCAATCTATTCGATCTAGCCACCGTGATCAAAACCTAGTACGAGGGACGTTAGGTTACGTCAGAAAGATACAAGAGATCATTGAAGTGGATTTCTCTTATTTCCAATGTGTTATTTTTAGGTACATGTGGTGGGACACCTTTTATCGGAATAATGTAAAGGAAGATCACGATAGTAGGCTGATATGTGTCAACTCTAGAAAGATGTGGGATGAAGATAAGGAGCCCTATGTTTTCTCAAAACACTGCAACCATGTGTTTTTTTACTCAAATGTGTTGGATAGGGATTGGTGGTTCGTATTGAGACACGACCCTAGATCAAAACATATTTTTGAGAACAATAGTGTTATCATGTAGAGCAAGCTGGAAGATAATGAGGGTGATCATGAGAACCGAGAGTGATATGGTACATGTGTTATTTCATTAATATTTATACTTTTTAAGATGGGTTTTTATAAAGAAGAGTACTTAATTACCTTATAACTTATGAGACTATTTTTTTCGAAAATTTATAATATGTATTTTGAATTAATTGGTAATTTTCTTTGTGTTAATGTTAAAATCAACATTTCACTTGATAATTTGCAATTATGTTGATCTAAAAAACAATGGGGAACTGTATAAAGTTAATTTTTTTGTATGTAAGATCATAATAAAATAATCATAATTCTAAAGTACATGTATTTCTCTACATTATTTCTAAACTTTATTATGTTACAAAAATTCATATTTTTCTAGGTTTATTATTTTACAATTATTTACAATTTTACAAATTTACAAATTTACAAATTTTAATCAAATCATTTCACATTAATACAATTAAAATTTTACAAAATTTTTACATACAATTGCAATTAAAATTACAATTACAATTAGAAGTACAATTAGAATTATAATTTACAATTTTACAATTTTACATACAATTAAAATTAAAATTACAATTACAATTTTAGAATTTTACATACAATTACAATTACAATTACACTTACAATTTTACAATTACAATCATTTTACAGTAATACAATTAAAATTTTAAAAATATTTTACATACAATTAGAATTAGAATTAGAATCAGAATTACAATTACAATTTTACAATTTCACATAAAATTACAATTACAATTACATTTACAACTACAATTACCATTTTAGAATTTTACATACAATTACAATTACAATTTTAGAATTTTACATAAAATTTACTATTACAATTACAATTTTACAATTATATATATATACCATTACAATTACAAACTAGAATTTTACATACAACTACAATTACAATTACAATCATTTCACATTAATACAATTAAAATTTTACAAAAATTTCACATACAATTAGAATTAGAATTAGAATTAGAATTTTACAATTTCACATACAATTACAATATTTACAATTATAATTTTAGGAATTTTACATACAATTACAATTACAATTTTACAATTACAATCATTTCACATTAAAATTAAGATTACAATTACAATTACAATTACAATTTTACAATTTCACATACAATTACAATTAAAATTAAAACTACAATTACAATTACAATTGTACAATTTTACATACAATTAAAATTTAAATTTAAATTACAATCACGACATAATATTTAATAAATATCATGATTTAATATTAAATTAAATAACATCACGATCATGATAACCATCGTACAAACATCATATTCAACTAAAAAACACATTCAAATTCGCTAACATCATCTAATCATCGTGATCATGATCATCTAACAAAACACAAGCATTGTATAACATCATTACAACACAAACATAAAATATACATCTCATGTCAAATAATTGCTATCACATACACATCTATCTGCAAGTTTCACATTAAATGAATATATCTGTCATGACCTAACAATATACACATCATGATGATCACCAACATGTAAATTAAATACAACTGCAACATGAACATAAAATATATGGACCATATATATATATATATATATATATATAGATAATGTCAAAAATATACAATTGTAATATAAATGTCAAATATCAGCTGGTGGTACATCATCAATAGTAGTACTAATCGAGGCCTGCTCAGTCAATGGTGCAGCCTCAACAAGCTCAGATACATGTCGATCATCAAGCGCCTGTTGATCTGGTGGTGCCTCATGTTGATCAGGATCAACTGTCGGCTGCTCATCATGATGACTTGACATGGTCGATGGTCTAGCCTTCTCATGATCATGAGTCCTCCTGGATGCTATAGGCTGCTGACTCGACATGGCCGATGGTCCAGCCTGCTCTCCATCATGAATGCCGGATGCCGGCAAGCCGAGAAGGCCGACTCAACATGTGTGGTCCACTTGCTCATGATCATGACCGCTAGTCGATGCCGTGCTACCCGTCCGCGCGCGAGGTTAATGATTATCACCCCCTAATCGTGATCATCGTATGATGTGTCACTACTTGATCGTCAACGTAATGCGTCTTGACCACGCCTACGTCGAAGGGCCCTCCCTGAATCGCGTCACTATATTCGGTGGTAGCTCCTATGACCTGTCAGTGACTGCAGAACAGGTCACGTGGCATGCCTCTCCACATTTCTACTAGCTTAGCATCGATCTGTATCTCTCTCATAGTGGCGGGCCTGACTCCCCCCTCCACAAGTAGTCCACAGACTTGGTCGCCCAACTCCATCCTAAATTCAGTGTCAGCTACGATATATCGAATGATTGGATATATTCAGTAATTTTTTTTATTAAATGAGACATGTATTTAGTAATATACATATATAAATTATTTAAAAAAATAAATAGTAGGTGCGCCACAAAAATGCAAGCACCAAAAAAAAGAATGGTGAAATTGTCACGCACCGAAGGCGGTGACTCGGAATTTTTGAAGACCGCCCTCTTGGCATTAGCAGAAGGTCAATGTTGCAGTGGTATAACAGACCGCACCGTTGACTATGTACCAATGTCAAGATGGTGGTGTGCTAACCAAACTATATGCCCTGGGGCGTATAGTTTAGGAAGCGGACGGCCCTCCCGACATTGATGCATAGTCAACGGTGCGGTGGTTTACATGACCGCACCATTGACTATGTCTAGTTCGAGAGGGTGGTGCACTGAAAAAAATACCCACCCCAAGGCGGATATTTTCGTCAATGCACCGCATTCCTGCAATTCGACATGGTCAACGATGCGACACAGCACCGGCCACGGCGCCTACCCTGATGGTGCAACACCGTGAACCTAAGAAGTAGCCAAAATGACCCGAGAGCGCACCGCGCAAGAAAAAAAAAAAAAAAAAAAAAAAAGGTGAATTTTAAGTTATTTTAGAAAACTAATCCGCTAAAAGGTTTAATTATGGAAAAACAGGTAAAATAGTTATACATTTGGCCATCGAGGAGGCACATTGGTTGTAGAATTTTCAAAACTAAATTTTCCCACCGTTTTGTAAAATTCGAAATGGAGATGGTGGGCAATGGATAGTAGCAGTGCGTGCAATGGGAGCATCACTGGCAGGGCGCCTCACACAAGGTAAATTTTCCCCGGTGCTTGAGAGCTCTTGATTATTTGTATATATATTTGGCCGTATTTTTTGTTATTTAACCCCGTCTTGCGTTGCTTTATAGGCATGCCGGGGCGTGTTTCGTAAAAACGCACCGAGTCGTCTCGCCTTGGGCGTGGGGTTTTAGGACACACCGGTGTGGGTTGTTTGTAGAGAATCTGGCGCTCCCATTTCCTTCACACACCGGTGGGTTTGTACCGAGCGCACAAGCACGTCCCGCAAAGGTACAATGTTTTGCACGCACCGATGCTTTCTCTATTGAATGTACGTGCGTTTAGGATGATAAACACACCGGGAAAAAAAATCCGCAAAAACCTCCACCCACCAACCTCCCGTAACCTTCGTTAGAAACAAAATGTCCGGGCTAGTTTTTATAAGGGGTTCCTCAAAAACATCCGCTGTAGGGTCTTTTACTTGTAGTGTTTTCCCTAACCTAGCCTCTTTGACCTAATTCACCCATCCAACAAACCAATTCAAACAAACAAACCCCTGTACTCATACCTAGCCTAAAACCCTAATTCATCCAACCCTCTTGGCTGTGATTTTGTAGAGAGGGCCTTCTCCGGTTTGGTAGGGCTAGCTACCAAGCTAAAATATTGGTCTATGGTTACCTATGTTTGGACTCTTTCTCAGCCTTAGAGATCCGGTGGAGTGATACGAAGCTCGCAAATAGGATTTTGTTTGATGTTTTAAACGCCTGACATGAATGTTAGTGAGAAGGCTAGGTCTAGGTTTTTAGGCTCATAATTACAAGGTCAATTTTTAGAGAATGTGTGAGGCTAGATAGGTAGCTTGAAAGCATGCTTAATTGGTCATTGAGTATAGGAAGAAGTGATAAAGAGAGTCCTAATGGCATCGAGGTGAATTCATTCATTTCGAAGTAAATAGACATAACATGTAAACCTTGTCTAAAACAGAGCATGAACATACATGATTTCTGCTTATATACTTACAAGATAAACACATGGAAAGATGTATATATAATAGAGGAAAATTTATCATTTAGCATGAGTAGATAAACATACATAATAAGAATAAATTCTCCAATGCATACCACAATATTCTGAACACAAGTTCTGCAAATATGTCTCTGATTTCATTCCAAAATATTGTTACAATAGATCCACTATAAAATAAGACTATCCAGCCCAAAAAAAGACTAAAGAGAGTCAGATTATAGAGAATATGAGCCATGAAACCCCATCAGGTCTAAATTCCATCCTAAATGCATCATAAATACACAATATGAGTCATTTCCTAGATTCTAGGAAGGTTATAAACCATTCCCTAAAGTTTAGCTATGAACTAGGAATGTTTGTCCTTTACATTAAATTACATATTCCCTCATGATAGAAGGTAATATACAACTCAATTAATCTAATTCCAACTCATAGGACAGAAAATACTATAATTTTTGACAATTTCTGAGCTTGACAAGTGTCATGAGGAATCCAATGCTGATATGTAGCATTTATGATAGAAGCGTAGAAGAATTTTGTAGAAGCATAACATAATTTTGTAGCCAATTTTGAGGCACTTTTAAGAGTCCAAATAAAATTATGAAAGAAGGGTCAACTAGCCCCATGTGTCTAGTTTCCAGAACATCTTGAATTTTTCAAAATGACCCATGGGAAGGCCTCCAAAAAATCATTCTCCCAAGGTTACTCCAAAAGCGTAGTAGAGCCTCCAAAAAGGTGGAAAAAACAGAGAAAATGAGTGGATTTTTGGATTTTTGTCCAAAATTAAATCCTGTCATGTAAAGAGGGTTCATGATTTGTTATTTAGTCATCAAAATACATCCAACCATGTAAAGAAAAATAAGCATAGCAAAATATTTCTACGCTTCTGTGAGGAGGAATTTCCAGAATTGTGTAAAAATCACAAAAAATACCAAAATTGTTCAAAAATTCTCAAAATTTGTTCTGTAGCACTTGTGAGTGATGGTATAAACAACCAAGGAAGCTTCAGCCAACAAATCTAATCTATCCTTCTCTTTAAGCTTCATTTGAGCTTCTTTTAGCCTTATTTGAGAAATTGTGTTCCTGGTGCGATAATGATTTGCCATGTGTCTTTGAAGTTTATTGTCCCTCTTAGCTCTCTTCAAGAGCTTCTCCAAATGCTCATTTACCATTTCCAACCAAATTTCTCTGCCTTTATTGATCTCCATGTCTATTATCTAATCAAAGGTAAACTCTTCAAGTGGATGAGTTGACTGTCTTTCCAGCTCCAACGCCCTTTTGAGGCCTCTTGTCTTTGGCCTTCTTGGCTGTGTTTCAGTCTCCATATCCTGCATTTGATCAAAATCTATGACCTGCTTACCTTTACCTTTATCTACCTCTAGGTCTGTCTTGGGTTTGATTTGTAAAAACTACTTTACCTTCAATTGAATATTTCAACCTGCTATGCTACCTCAACCTCCACTGGTGTCGATTCACTATGTTGGTGCAAAAGTGTTTCATCTTGATGCATAAGAGGTTGCTCCTACATTTCACTTTGTTGAACAATGGTGTCAAGTGTGACAACACTTTTGATATATTTAGGCGCAAATACCTATCTCTTTCCCTTATCATAGGTATGAGTAAACTCAACAACCCTAGGAGCCTCTGAAAACTGAGTTGGCATGCCATAACAGCCAACCTCCATTGGTTGTGCTGATGACATGCTATGCAAAACAGGAGCGCTAGTGGTAGGCACTACTACTAATCTTTCCATGAAGGTTTCCCAAGTCATGTTGATGGATGAAAGGTGATGCAATACAATGAGCTTGACCATACCATGATGAACCAATTTAACTTGATTGAATGACTTCTTCGCCTCTTCAAACGATTTTACTTCACTATATTTCTTCAACATGTCAGTAATTTTCCTTAAGTGTTCAGCAAGAATGGGGACAAACCTTCTCAAAAAATTGATTTTTCCATTGAATGACTAAATTTCCTTGTTGCTCCTAGGATAGTCCAAGGTTTTAATTGCTTCAATCCTTGAAGGATCTATCCTAATTCCATCATTTTATATGATATGGCCCCAAAATTTACCTTCCTCCATAGTGAAAAGGCTCTTCTTTGGGTTCAGCGATATACCAAACTTTCTACATCTCTAAAAAATTATTTTCAAGTGTTGTAAGTGCTGCTCATCTGTCTTGGAAAAAAAAGTGATGTCATCAATATAGATGACCAAAAAGACATCATTTTCATTGGCGAAAGACATATCCATTGCTCGTTGAAAAGTTGCCCCTGCATTCTTCAATCTGAAAGGCATTTTGGCATACATGAAGGTGCCCCATGGTGTTGTAAAGGTTGTCTTTTCCTGGTCATATGGATGAAATAAAATCTGATTATACTTGGAGTATCCATCTAGCAATGAAAGTCTGGAAGATCTAGCTACTCTTTGCAGAATATGGTCCATCTTTGGTAGTGGGTAATTGTCTTTCAATGACACTTTATTCATATTTATAAAATCTATGCACAAGTGAATCTCTCCTATCTTCTTTCTCACTAGCACTAGATTCGACATCCAATTTGAAAATCAAAGAGGAACTATAATACTAGCAATAAATAATTTATTTACCTCCTTTTGAATAGAGGGCAGCAACTTGGGATTCATTCTCCTTAACTTCTAGCGGAAAGGTTTTTGATTTGATTTTAAGGGAATTATATGATGGATTATACTCTTATTGTACACTTTCAAATCAGAATATTGCCAAGAAAATACATTAGAAAACTGAGACATAAGTGGTATGTATTTACCTTTCATTTATGCACTCAAGGATTTTGAAATTTTGACCATCTTTGGCTTTTCCGGATTGCCAAGATTGAGATCTTCCACTCCCACTTTTGTTGGTAGCATGGTTAGTTTGTGTGCAACATCATATTGATAAAAAATCTCCTCTAAAGGTACTAAACCTCTTGGAATGGAGTTCTCTTTCAGTTGAAGCACTTGCATCTATGCTGCATGGAATTTTTGGTCATCTTCATAGCACTAGTTATCCATTTGTGAATTCACAAATTCTTCTTTTTTTTGCAAGAATTTTCTGATCTATTTATCATCTTGAATGAACTGCCAATACTGAACATTATCTGGGAAAACAAGGTGATGTTTAACATTGATCTCATACTTCTTATTAGGATACAATGGAATTTTGAACATGATGGATGAAGTAGCAAGAGAATCAACAATAACATTGTTGTCCCTTGGGATCAATGAAAAAGTATACCCGGTGAAGGTCTTGAGGATATCTAACACTGCATTTCAGTAAGCTCACATCCTTGGATGCCTGTCTTGGTATTCCCCTTTGACTTTCTTTATTACTAGCTCGGATTTGCCATATAAATAAATCTTCTTGGCACCTAGCTTCTTGAGAATTTTCAAACCAGATATCAAAGCCTCATACTCAGCTTCACTATTTGAACAATCGAAAGCCAACTTATAAGAGGAAATTCAAAATGTTTAGTGACTGATTTATAGGGCTATGAATCCACACTCCAATGCCATCCCCTTATTTACCCAAAGGTCCATCGAAGTCCATGGTCCACAAACTACTTTTTTCATCAAGACGCTGCAAATTGGATGACTGAACTTTACTTGCTGCTTGAGAGAGTTCTGTTGTACCAAATTTTTTTGTTTCTTTCATTGTTTCATCTCTTTTTTGGGATGATGCACTTGGTTCCAAACCACTTGGCATATTTTCATAAATTTCTGCATTTTCCATTTCTAAAACAAAATTTGAAAACTAGAATTTTCTACTTTCTCTTCGATCAAAACTTCAGAAGATGTTGAAAATTCATCATTGAATAAGATAAAGGATTCTAAATCTGTGTGGAAAACATGTATGAAATGATTATTTGGCTTTTCTTAGCTACTGGTCATGTACTTCATTTTATTTTCCCGGTATAGTTTCTTGAGTTGGCCAAATATGGGAATGGTAGCATACGAGAAGTCAAGCTGTAAGGCTTCGTTCCCCATGATGGGGAGAGAAAAATTCCATACCTGGGAGGGATATCAACCACAAAAAACATACATGAGGACATTCTTGGCTGTGATTTTCTCTAATGAAACCATTAGGTCCTTAATGATACCAAGACATTTCACCCTCCCTGAATCAAATGAATAAAGATTATGATAAGGTCTTGTGATATCAAATCCTAATCTATCCATAATGGCCTTATGCATGAGGTTGTGAGAGGCTCCGGAATCAAGCGTGGCATTATGGAGGATGAAATCATGGATTTTGAGGCTTAGATAAAATGGAGGGACCTCACTATCTTCTAAATCACCATCAACATCATGACCTAATAGAAGCTCAAGGTGATCAACGCTCACATTAACCATGTGAGACATTTGATCCACTCTAAGCAACTTAGCTACTTGAAATTTTTACTAATCATTATTGAATATTTCAGTTAGAGGAAGAGACTTTCAATTTGAAAATTTCATTTTCAAGACAAAAAAGAACATAATGTTTTTCTACCTCTTTCAATGGTGCATCCTTCCTTTTTGGCTGATCTTTGTGTGAAGTCTCCTTCTTCTGTCATGCATGTTGGAATTCTTTATAATTTATATGACTGGTGGAGGAAGCTTCATTTCCTTTAGCAGGATTAGGAACAACAGGTCCTTTGTCGTTACTTTGATTTAGAGCAGCAAATTCTTTATGATGAGCATCTATTTGAGCATTCTATTTTTTTCTGATTGGAGGTTACAGGAACATTCCTCCTCCTCAAACCATATTGTCTCTGCACTTGAGAAAGATAATTTTGATACCCCCTCTGATAATCTTCTGTCCACATTGATAACATGTCATATTTTTACAAGATATATTGTTGATCATCTGATGCACAAATTTTTGCAGAAAATTTATCTTCTTCAGTGAGGAAAATAGGCTGCTGATTTTCCTCAAATAAATGATTGTCACCATAAATTTCTTCTTCATCATCTTCATCAAGTCCTTTAGTGTAGTTCTGCTGAAATGGAGTGTGAATTTTCTGCTGACTTTGTGGATCTTGACCCTTCTATTCCCTTTGCTTGATCTTATACTAAGGCTGGTGATTTTGGCCTTTGAAATTGGGATTTCTAATGGAGGATTTAGCTTGTCTATTAGTGATGGAAATTTTATCCATCATCTTCTCCATGGTCTTGATCAAGGTTTCTAATTTTCCCTCTGATGAAGTAGATGTTTCCTCTTTTATAGTGAATCTTTTCTCTGTCTTGATTTTATACTTTTTGATGATCAAATTAGCTTCCGCGCTCACTGTGTTTCTTTATATTTCTTCAAGAGTTGATGGGTTTATTTCCCTCAGATGATAATCCATGTCAGGATCAAAAACATCAAGATAAGGAAGTGAATAAAGGCATGGAGGAGGCTTAATATTCTCAGGAATTGAATCATACATTTTATTGAATCTAGTTGTAAAGTCTTGGAAAAAGTCATTACGATTCCTTTTCAAGGCGTTATACTCAGCTAAAATATGTAATGGATTCTTCTTATCTTCTGATTTTTCCATAAAGAAATCAATCAGCTGATGTGAAGTACCTATCAAAGCAACTCTTAGACAGTGGAACCGTTTCTTAACCTCTCCTGAGAATCTCTGTGCAATGATGCACATCTTGGAATCGCCATTGTCAATCTCTTCAAGATCTATGAAATCAAACACTTTGGAAATGTGTTGATAAGTAGTGACCTCTAATGTTCCATCAAAAAGAGGAAGTATCTGACCATATTTATGAGGTAGTGCAATGAGTTGTATAGGTAGGATCAACGAAGAAAATCTAGCCATGACTAATGGAGGAGGTGGTGAAGGTGCTGATGGGGTGAAAACTTGCAGAGGTAATTATGGAATGAAAGGAAGGGTTAATGATGTAGTGGTATGAGAAGGTGTAATGATAGGTGGTGAAGCAAAAGCCTGCTGCTGATATTGGAAATAAGCTCTTTATGGATTTTCTTGAAACTTATCCACTGAGACTTTAAGTTTGTAGAAATTAGAAAAGACTTAACTATAAACTTTGGAATAAAAAGACTCAAAAAATGGTGCAAAGGTCTCAAAATCAAAAGGATTAAAGATAGTTTCCGAAAGAAAGGTTTCAAACTTAGTCCTAAACAAAGATCTTTCAGATTCTGAATTATAGAACAAATATTTTGAAGCAAATCTCATAGGCAAGGAATTTTATTTGACAAGTGGAGGAATAGCTCTTCCAACCTTCCGAGACTTGGTTTTATTCTTTCATAAAATACTCTCAGGGTCATTCACAACTGGTGAGGGATTTGGGTCTAGATATGACCTAGTATGTCTTTTAGGAGCTAGTTTAGATAGGATTTTTTGACTTTGGCTCAAATTTAAGAGTTCAACCTATTTCAAATGCTAGAGCTTGTCACCTACAAGTCTAAATTTCACAGTACTAAATAAATATTCCCAGGGAAAATTTAGCTATCACTCCCCGACAACGATGCAAAAAATCTAATCACTCTTGCAAACTTCCCAAGGATGAAAATGGGATTGAAGAAAGGTAACCATAGACCAGGCATTAAGTCAGGTAGCTAGCCCTACTAGGACTAGAGAAGTCAATGGATTAATTTAATATCTATTAATCTTAGGTTAGGTATGTAAGCTCAATAAATAGGATTTTTTTTGATGTTCTAAGTGCTAGATAGGAATGTCAGTGAGAAGGCTAGGTCTCGGTTTTTAGGTCTAAATTCCAAGGCCCATTTGCAGAGAATGTGTGAAGCTAGATAGGTAGCTTGAAATCATGCTTAATAGTTCATTGAGTATAGGAAGAAGTGATAGAGAGTTTGAATGAGCATTGAGGTGAATTCATTCATTTAGAAGTAAATAGACATAGCATGTAAAAATTGTCTAAAACAAAGCATGAACAAACATGATTTCTGCTTATAAAATTACAAGATAAAAACATGGAAAGATCTATATAAAAGAGGAAAATATGTCATTTAGCATGAGTATATAAACATACATAAGAAGAAAAAATTCTCCAATGCATACCACAAGATTCTCAACACAAGTTCTGCAAATTTGTCTCTGATTTCATTCCAAAATGCTGTTACAATAGCTCCATTGCAAAATAAGACTATCCAACCCAAAAAAATACTAAAGAGAGTCTACTTATAGAAAATATTAACCATGAAACCTCATCAGGTCGAAATCCAATCCAAAATGCATCATAAATACACAATATGAGTCATTTCCTAGATTCTAGGGAGGTTAGAAACCATTCCCTAAAATTCATCTATGAACTAGGAGTGTTTGTCCCTTACATTAAATTACATATTCCATCATGATATGAGGTAAAAACCAACTCAATTACCGTAATGAAAACTCATAGGATAGATAAACCTCAAAATTTTGACAATTTTTGAGCTTGACAAGTGTCCTAAGGAATCCAATGCTAGTATGTAACATTTCTGACATAAGCGTAGAAATTTTTTGCAGAAGCGTAGCGAAAGTTTGCAGCCACTTTTGAGGCACTTTTAAGAGTCCAAATCCAATTCTAAAAGACTGGTCATCTAGTCATGTGTGTCTCGTTTCCAGAACATCTTGAATTTGTCAAAATGACCCATGGGAAGGCCTCTAAAAAATATTTCTCCCAAGGTTACCCCAAAAGCATAGCAGAGACTCCAAAAAGGTGGCAAAAGCATAGAAAATGAGTGGTTTTTTGGATTTTTTTGCAAAATTAAAGCCTGTCCTGCAAAGAGGGTTCCTAATATATGATGTATTCATCAAAACATATCCAACCATGTAAAGAAATCATCATTTTTATGCCCCTAAAATAAGCATAACAAAAATTTTCTACACTTATGTGAGGAGGAATTTATAGAATTGTGCAAAAATCACAAAAAATACCAAAATTGTTCAAAACTTCTCAAAATTGGTTTTGTAGCACCTGTGAGTGATGGTATAAACAAAAAAGGAAGCTTCGGCCAACAAATCTAAGCTATCCTTTTCTTTAAGCTTCATTTGAGCTTCTTTTAGCCTTTTCTCCAGTTGTTTTAGCCTTATTTGAGAAATTGTGTTCCTGGTGCGATAATGATTTTCCATGTTTCTTTGAAGCTTATTTTCCCTCTTAGCTCTCTTCAAGAGCTTCTCCAAATTCTCATTTAACATTTCCAACCAAAGTTCTCTTTGTTGATTGATCTCGATGGCTATTATCTCATCAATGGTCAACTCTTCAGGTGGATGAGCTGATTGTCTTTCTAGCTCCAACGCCCTTTTGAGGCATCTTGTCTTTGGCCTTCTTGGCTTTGTTTTAGTCTCCATATCCCGAATTGATAAAAATATATGACCTTCTTACCTTTACCTTTATCTGCCTCTAGGTTTGGATTGGGTTTTCTTTGTAACAACTGCTTTACCTTTAATTGAAAATTTCAACTTGCTCTGCTACCTCAACCTCCAATGGTGCTGATTCACTATGTTGGTGCAAAAGTGTTTCATATTGATGCATAAGAGGTTGCTCCTACATTTAACTTTATTTAATAATGGTGTCAAGTGTAAGAACAATTTTGATATATTTAGGCACAAATACTCGTCTCTTTCCCTTCTCATAGGTATGAGTAAACTCAAAAACCCTAGGAGCCTCTGAAAACTGAGTTGGCATGCTAGAAGAGCCAACCTCCATTGGCTGTGTTGATGATGTGCTATGAAAAATAGGAGGGATAGTGGTAGGAACTGCTGCTAATATTTCCATGAAGGTTTCCCAAGTCATGTTGATGGATGAAAGGTGGTGAAATATAATGAGCTTGAACAAACCATGATGAAAAATACTAGGGTGATGATCTTGTTTTCAACTTTGAACCTTCTCAGTCATCTTAATCAAAATCTTGTACAAGTAATGTGGAAAATCAAGTGTTTTGAGAGGTGAAATGCATCAAATACCTGATATGATACCTATACAACCTATAAAATCTTCCTTCACATGTGAAATAATTCATTATTAACATCATCAAAGGAGCATATTTATTATAGAGATGTCTGAAAGGGAATAGGTAATATGGTTCCTCTCTAGCATGAGGTTTTAGATATTTTTTGTACTCTTCAATGCCTAAGTCCATGCCCTTGAAACACTTCTCTCCATGAAAAGGAATACCTGTTGCTGAAGAAATCAGGTCTACTGATAGGTTAAACTCAACTCCTGCAATGATGACCTTTCACATGCTGAAGCTTGTGGAAAATAAGCTTGCCAGTTGAAGATGATATCCTTCCTTTATGAGCTTCTCGCAGAACCTCAAACACCCAGTCCTCTCAAAAAATATTTTGGCCAAGGGTGAAGAATTTATTTCATTCATTGTGAAGGGCTCTAACCTGAGATGGCATCCTCCCTTGAAGTTTTTCTTCTCACTCTACATCTTGTTTATTACTAAAAGGATGAAAAACCTAGTGTGTTGATGGGATGGGTATGTATAATGTAATATGGGAAAAAAGAGTGTAGGGATGAGGTAGGTTTAGAGGGTGATATGGAGGGTTATGGAGCTAGGAAAAATTCTATAAAAAATTCAGTATATAGGGCTGCATGTTAGCTCCATGTTGTGAGTGAAATCAAGTGAAATTGATATGAGTAAGGTGGTTAAAACAAGGAAACAAAGGATATTTCCAATATATCACCGTGAAATTTAGCTAGAATTTAGGGTTTCATGAAAATGACCATTAGAGATGAAATGGATGGTGGGAGATGAGAGTGTAAGGTATATGAGAGGTGTAGGGTAGTGTTTAGATAGTAGGGTTAGAGTTTATTAGTAGGGTTAGGGTTTATTCAATTAGAGTCTTTTGATGACATGAAGAAGTGAAGATATAGAGAAGTATGGAGTAAGCATAAAATCAATAACAAAATTGATTCTTTGACCAAGGAGGCTATAAGAGTGACTTACTATTGTGAGAGGTAAGGAGTAATTATCACAAGCCTTGGCTTGTTTGAATATATTGGAAGCCAAAAAACCCTAAGTTCTACCCTCCTTCTAGACGTAACAATTGTGCGGCTCTCGCCAAATGGAGCACGTAAACAATGGCAGAAGCATAGAAATTGTCAGCGACGTAGTAGGAGGCTAAAGCGTAACAAAGGCTTTAAAAGTGTAGCGGGAGGCTACAAAAGCGTAAAAAGGCTTTAAAAGTGTAACATGAGGCTACAAAAGCGTAACAAGGGCAACCGAGAAGTGTATAAAGATCTTCTTGGAGGTGGTTCTTTATCTTGGTTTTGAACCTTTGACCACCTAATGAGTGAAAATGAAGGTAGGAAGACTATACCACACAACAAAGGAAATAATGAGTTTGGATAAGCTTCCTTTTTGTCTTTTATAATCTTGAAATGACATTTTTGTCCTATGGTGAACAAGTTACGACGATTCTACTTTTTTGAAGATAATTTTGACATTTAAACCCATTTAAATAATAAACTTGTCTTCCTCTACTTCCTTAAGTATTCGAGCTCCTTTTAAGGCTTATGAGTGAAATGAAGGATGATTGCCTTGTTTTGATGACATCTGAAGCTGTTTTAAAGGAAATAGACACCTAGACAATAGACCTAGATGAGATGAAGTGAAATGACTCTAAAATTTTAAATGATAGTGAATGATATGAATTTTAAAGTGATTATGGCCATGGATAAGATGAGGGAGCAAAAAATATTACCTAGACTCCTTAAGTGACCAAAATTATTTTTGAAAACTTGTTTGAAAAAACTAAAATTTTTGACCTATGATTTCTAGGAAAACAATTGAAAGAGTATTTTTTATCACTGCCATATTGAAACTAACAGGATGCATCATCAGATTTAATGAATCCATAAGAGGCGGTTAAGAACATGTCACAAAACAAATGGGGAGCATTGGCTTCTCCAACGTCTAACATTGTTTTCCATACCCATACTCTTTATATTCAGCATAACATTCGAACTCTAGGCAGACTTGGAAGGATGATTGTTGTTTTTATTGCTATTATTAATTTGAAACATGAAATATTGGTGGGCAAGGAAGTTATGTGATAATAAATAGTAATCAAATAATGTGGTTTCGTACCCAAGGGAAACTTTTTCAATATACGATTGAACTTTTGATTAAATTATTTCACTTGCTCCTTCTCCCCCATCTTACTGTTTCCGAGCTATTTCAATAACATGGAAGGATTCTTGTCATCAAAAAATTTCTCCGCAAAGAACTTCTTAAACTCACTACAACTATGGACTGAATTGATAGGAAGACTATGGTATGATGTTGTTTATGTACCCTCTAATGTAAAATTAAAAATATCACAAGCAAGATCATCGTACCTTACTTCCAACATTCATAGATGCATGTTGAAATCGTCGATGTGATTTTATGCCTTTGTCTTCTTATCTGGATAAAAGTTATGGAACAGAAATAGGCCCTTGGTCCATCCAATCCAGTTCTTGGTTGACCATGTCTTCATATTTGGGTTCATCCTCCTTTTTATAATCCTAGGAGCCTTATCCTTGACTATATAAACCATCGTTGAATTGAAAAAATCTGTTAGAAAGAATAGTACTTCCTCGTACCCTTCGTTAATGGGTGGAAGTGGCTCTTGCTGAACTCTACCCTTTGAGGACTCTACTAACTCTTCAAGAGTTTCAAAAACCAAAACTTCCACTATTGATACTAAAACATTGGTATGATATTTTTCTTTCTTCTTCGGGTTATGAGGGAGATTATGTAAAATAGGGAGTAAACCAATAGCCTTTGCAAACTAACGAGTTATAGGTTGAAGTTCCCAGAGTTTTTCATAGCTAACCTCATATGTCAACTATGGACCAGGTTGAGAAGACCCTCCTACTTCAGGAATAGGATTTGTAATATTTCTAGAACATTGCTAGCTTTTCCATAAGGTGAATGGTTAGGGTGTGTGGAGTTATCAGCCATAAAAAATTGGCTACCCTCCTTCTAGTGAAAAAATTTGGATGATGCTGGATATCGCCAACATACAAGGGATCTCCCCGATATGAGGTTCCAATTAGACCTCACACTGTTGGTGTAGGAGTCCCATCCATGTTGGGTGTGGAGCCTGATTATCTTGTTTACTTTGTATCATAGCATTGGACCCCTGTACCTTAAATGGGGCGGCAAAACCGCCAGTAAATTAATCGTTGCCGTGGGGGGTCCAGGGGGGGCGGCAACGACTTTATGGAGCCCACCCCTAGCAGGGGGTTTTAGGGGCAGCGCCCCCGAAGCTAAAAACATATGTAAAATTGCCTTGTAAAAGTATAGTAATTTCTAGTCAATCTGGGCTGTTCATTAGGAGGATGATCTGACGGTAGAAGTTATGTTTAGTTTAGGGTTTTTTTCCTTAGAAGGCAACCCCTCTCTTTGTATGAGGGTATTGTATTGTGGCTGTGTATTACATGTGTATTCTCTGAGTGGGAAATAGATAGGGAGACTGTGAGAGAGAACAAAGGATATTACAGTGGATCTGCTGTAGGTTTTGTCTCTTCATTTTGCTGGATAATAGAAAGGAAGGACTGGCTGTTCGGGGTGGACGTAGCCCAAACTGAGTGAACCACGTATATTTGTGTCTCTCTGGTTTTATTTGTTTTGTTTGCTTGTATTTTCCGCATATGTTATGTGTTGCACAAAATCTTTGCTGCAATATTCACCTCCATTGTCTGATCTGAGACACTTCAACTTCTTTCTTGTCTCAATCTCAACCAAAGCTTTCCATTTCTTGAAAGTGTAAAATACATAAGATTTATTTTGAATACAATAAATCAAAGTTTTTCTAGTTGCATCATCAATAAACGTAACATAATAGTGAGAGCCACCGAGAGATGATACCTGAGAAGGTCCCCATACATCTGTATGCACAAGCTCCAATTTTTCGCTCTTCTTTTCTTTCCCAACTCTGAGAAATTTGACTCTCTTTTGTTTTCCATAAATGCAATTCTCACAGAAATCCAAATCAACATTCTTCAAACCTGGCAACAAATTTCTTGAGTGAAGAATCTTCATTCCCTTCTCACTCATGTGTCCGAGCCTATGATGCCATAATTCTGCATCTGCTCCTTTGGAAGTTAAAGCATTAATAGAGTTAGAAATACCATTTCATAAATACAATGTACCAACCTTTTCGCCTTTTTCTATTACCAAGGCTCCTTTGGTGACCTTCCAAGTGTTATCTGTGAAAGTTGTCACACAGCCTTCAGCACACTTCCTTACCATTTGTTGAAATCATATTTTTTATTTGCAAAATGAATGGCACTTTGGCTATCATTGTATAGTGTGCCCATATCATGCTTCTTACCCAATTCTCCATAACATTCGTATGATCATTTTTCTTTCTCAACCTCTCCTTGCTTAACAACATACTCATACTTTTAAAGTGCAACAACACTTTAGATTTTTGAAACCCAACTGACAGCTATTCCACCTATAGTAAATACATATCCTGTAGTGCTCCTCCTATTATCTCTGTCACCTGCCATATCTGCATCAACATATCCCTGTAGAGCAATGTTTGAACCACCAAAGCATAATGCTTGATTTGTGGTACCTCTCAAATATCTGAGAATCCATTTTACTGCCATCCAATGTTCTTTTTCTGGATTATTCATGTACCTGCTTACAACTCCCACTGCATGTGCAATATCAGGCCTTGTGCAGACCATTGCATACATTAAGCTTCCAACTGCTGATGCATATGGAACTTTAGACATATAATCCATGTCTTCTTGGGTCTTCGGGCACATCTCCTTACTAAGTTTGAAATGGCTAGCAAAAGGTGTACTAACTGGTTTTGCATTCTGCATATTAAATCTTTTCAACACCTTTTGCATGTACTCATTATGAGACAGTGTTAATTTTTTATTTTTCCTATCTCTGGTTATTCTCATACCAAGGATCTGTTTTGCAGCTCCCAAATCCTTCATTGCAAATGAATTTGCCAATTTTTGTTTGAGCACATTTATTTCCTGCATGTTAGACCCTGCAACAAGCATGTCATCTACATACAATAACAATATAATATAGCTGCCATCATTTTTCCTTTTCAGATAAACACAATGATCAGAGTGACATCTAGTATAACCTTGTTCAGACATAAAATTGTCAAATTTTAGATACCACTACCTTGGAGCCTGTTTTAAGCCATACAAGCTCTTCTTTAACCTGCACATTAATTTTTCTTTCCCTTTGACCTCATATCCTTCTGGTTGCTCCATATAGATCTCTTCCTCCAAATCTCCATGGAGAAATGTTGTCTTTACATCTAGCTGTTCAAGATGTAAATCTTCCGCTGCTACAAGACTTAAAATAGTTCTGATTGAAGTCATCTTAACAACAGGAGAAAATATTTCATCAAAATCAATACCTTTCTTCTGTGCAAACCCCTTCACCACAAGTCTAGATTTGTACCTTTGTTTTCCTCCATCTTCTTCCTTTAGCCTGTAAACCCATTTATTCTGCAATGTAGTTTTACCTGCAGGCAACCTGACTAAGTCCCAAGTCTAGTTATGCATTAAGGAGTCCATCTCTTATTTCATTGCTAGCTCCCACTTCTTCCTACTTTCAACCTGCATTGCTTCTTCATAACATTCAGGTTCACCAGAATCAGTCAGCAATAAATAATATAATGAAGGAGAGTATCGTTCAGGGGGTCTACTTATCCTGGTAGATCTTATAACACCACTTTCAGGTGTTTGAGGTGCCTGTTGCTGTTGTGGTGGTTGTTGCTACTGTGGTTGTTGATTATTATTATTTTCAGGCACCTTTACTTTTTCAGTTATCTCATCAAGAACTGTGTATTCCTTGCTTTATTTTTCTTGTTTCTTTTCCTGCAACTGATTCTTATACAAGACATTTTCATTGAATATTACATCTCTGCTCCTAATGATTTTGTGATTTTCATAATCATATAAGCGATAACCAAAATCATTAGCACCATATCCAATAAAGGTACATTTCTTTGATTTTGCCTCAAGCTTTGTTCTATTTTCTTTATTAATATAGACAAAGGCCTCACAACCAAAAGGCTTTAAAAAAGAGTAGTTTACCTTTTTACCTGTCCATGCTTCCTCTGGAATACCACCATCCAAGGAACTTGAAGGCCCTCTGTTTATTAGATAAACAACAGTATCTACAGAATCTGCCCAAAATTGTAAAGGCAATCTTGCATGCAATCTCATGCACCTTGCACGCTCCATGATTGTTCTGTTCATCCTTTCTGACACACCATTTTCTTGTGGTGTTCTTGGAGCTAATCTTCTCTCTGAATTCCATGCTCTGATACCATTTGTTAGAAATTTACCACGAGAAATAAAATTTTACAGAGGAATAATAATCGCCGAAAGAGCCCGGCCAACAAATCATATGGCTTATATATTTTAAGCGGGGAAAACACCAAACTCACGGGGAAAAAACCCTTCAGATGAAATTTCATTAACCATTGGCCAAAACCACGGCCAATTGACCAAGTAGACCTTCACACTCTCACCTCCAGGACTACATTACAATGAAGCATTCCCAATCTCTTATAGGCTCCATTACATGCAATACCATGGGCTAAAACCATGGGTGCACAATACCATGTGCCCCAAAACCACTACTATTTACCCTAGTCAACATTGACTCTACCCCGAGTCATGTTTACCTAACAATCCAGAATACAACTTGATTTTCATTTGCTTAAAGATATGCCTTGGCTTTAGATGTTAGCACGAGAGAGAAGCACAAATGTTATTTTGAACAAGAAAGTGAGTGTGCCTTTTGAATGTTCAATTGTAGATGTATCAAGGTTTTCTTACTGTAAATTGGGAAATAAAATAAGCCTCTCAGAGAGAAGTAATAGTACTACCCTAATGGAGACACACATGAATGATAAATACTCGTCTAACATCAGGCATAATAGTTCACATAGATGCGGAGATCATTATAACATTACAACACATTTCCAATGGGTGAGAACCCAAGTCACTGAAATAGTTCAGTTACTCCAGTACATGTGAAAGAAAACATGAATCACAAACACCCAGAGAATAGTCTTAGAAACATCCACAATCCATGTGTGAAAATGTGTTGGCCTTGAAGGCTTCAATATTAAGCAAAAGTCCCAAGATGCATAAATACAATGAGCATCACTAGATGCAATAGTGGAGCATTAGAGTCACTACTTTCTCCCCAAAAATGTTAACTCTATCTCTCTATTTCCTTGTGGGAGAATTCAAGGTTAAAATTCCTTTACATGAGAAATCTAGGTCCTTTTATAACTTGAGGCATGAACTTTCACATCCTCGTGACTTTTGACTTTCCAAATCCTAATGACCTTTGGACTTCTACAACCTTTGGACTTCCAAATTAATTTTGGAATTACAAATGACTATTGGTATTACATGTATTTTGGACTTCCATGACTCTTTTTTCCATACATGACTCTTGAACTTCTACTTATTTTTCTTTACAATGATTACATCATTATATCATAACTTCCACATCATCATGTGATGTAGATGTGACTTGTCACTATCCTTGATGACTAGGAATAATAGTTACTAATGACATGGAATTATTTAATGGAGACAGGGTTTCCACTCATGTCTTCATTCTTCATGCAACTTATGATCATTGATCACCCTCCAAAGGTTCTTTTATCTAATGGAGTATTCAGGATGATTTTATTATCACAATTTCAATGTGTTCTTTGTTATTTCAATGGTTCTTTTGTTTGTTCTCTTTTCTCGATATTCCTTGTGTGCTCTTTAGGGAAAGTTTTAGGGGCTAATATTCGCAAGTGGGCTAATTTTCCATGCTTTTTTGAAAAAAAATATTCGTTAATTTTCATTTTTCTAAAAATTATTTGCCCAAATTTTATAGTATAAAATTGTTTTCCTTAAAAATCGCCAAAATTTTAAAGAGAGACTATATAAAACTATTATAAATTTGAATACTTTTATAAAAACATTTCCAAACATTTGAAAATTGTGTATTATGTACAAGTGAGATTCGCCAAGGTTTCTAAAATTTAAAATAAACTTCCATCCTTAAAATTTTCCATGGTGCTCTTTCCATGTTGTTCTTGAAATACCTGTACCTGCAATCACTTATGACAAGAAACCATCACCCTGAAAATATCCTATTCTACCATATTTTATGAAAAAAATCTGTTCATGCCTTATTAACATACCTAATAGGGACAAGAGGAGCTTCTAGGCACATGGGCACACTTTGAAAGGTTTAAGGGCTAAGAAGTAGAGGCTTTAGGGCTTCGACACATGCTCATGCACCCAAGAGAAAGAGGTAGTAAAGGAAAGGCGCATGGCACAAGTCCGAATGACTAAGGGGAAGTATTTGGGCTTCCCAAGTACAATGTGCACTCAAGGGAGAGAAATAGGGTGCATGTCGCACTCCTGAATATGGAAGGATGGAGGTTTCAGGCCTCCTGGGTGTGCTCATACACTTAAGAGGCCCAGGAGGGCGCATGGCGCAGATCTAAAGGTTGAAGGGTGAAACTACATGTATTCAGAATGTGCTCATGTGCTCAAAGGGTCAGGAGGGCGCATGGAAAATTATGTAAGGCTGAAGGGTTTATCTTAGTGCCTTTTGGGTGTGATCATGTGCTCATAGAGGGTGCACTTATTTGAGTCGAAGGAGTGCGCTCGCAGGGAGACTTGATTTCTTGAAGGGCACAGTTCAAAACAAGGAAGGGGAAAGGGCTTAAGGAGTGCACTTTGTGCTCTTGAAGGGCACATGGAAAACTTCTAAACGATGCAGTATTCCCGATTAAGGCTTGAGAGTCTAGTTTTGTGCTCCTAACCTCGATGGGATCATTGTGCAACCAAAAATTATCTAAGTATCAGATATAGATCAATGGGCAAACATGATGATTTTAGACATTAAACCATGTGTGACACATACCAACTCATCGATAAAACTTAAACAACATTGAAAAATGATAAGTATACATCAAAATGCTACTTTCCATACATTCCCATAATACAACTGGTGAAGTGTGTGCAACTACGACCAAAAAGTGTCGTTTTGCAACAAAAAGGATGTCACGACCATTAAATGCACTAAATATGTTCTGATCAATGTGACAACACTTGAGAAAATTCCAGAACTCTTGAAACATATAGAATGACATAAGGCAACACTTGATGATTAAGGCGAAACTATACACGATGGTAATAATAGGGTCCAAAATTCGAATGTAGTGAAAGTTTTAGAGGGTGTTGCAGCAACGAAAATAGAGGGGAAGATGGGAATGGGGCAAGTGAATCAACAATCTTGTTTCCAAATTTTCCAACCTCAACATTGGTACACAGGTTTTATTTATTTGATAAAGAAATGAGAGAATGGGAAGGAACACAAGAAATATTATATTATTCCTTTTAAATCTTAAGTGATACATGGCCAAGAAAAGGTGGGAGACTTGTAAGGGATTTAGATTCAAGGGGTTCCAAATAAATATGCACCAGATATTGAAACTTTCATTCATAAATTCCCTATCCATATCTTCCTCAGAAAAATCATAACAAAATTGAAGAAAATAATTAATAAAGTCTTCCACAGATTCATCAAATTTCATTCTAAGTCGAACAATATTCATATATACACTCTGATAATCATACTAGACAAAACCTTGGTGAATATCCATGACAAGTTGTTCAAAAGAATGAATAGGAGCGGTCAACAATGTATACCACCATTGGTTAACATGGCCTTCAAGCATGAGAATTAACAACCTACAGGAAACATTGTCACAATTAATTTCAAAACAATCATTAAATTCAAGAAAGAGAAGGGTGTGCTAAAAAAAATTGTTTTCCCCTCCCCAATAAACTTTAAATTTGACAAGTTATGAATTGTTCATGAGGGGAATGTAATATTCCAAATTGGAAATAGCAGCAATATAGCTCATAAAATGAAAACAGCAGCAAGTATTTAACGCATGAAATCATGAGACCAATATAATGCCATCTTATCAATCATATATGCAGCAAATAAGTACAAAACCATGAGGCACTAAGCATAAAATGTGATCACAAAAGCCTCCAATACATAAACACTCTCAAAAGTGAGATGTTGCTGCAACACAAAAATGCCGAAGAGCTGCTACAGCGCAGTTATATTATGAAAAAATACAATTGGAGATGATACAGTGATGTAAAAATATTGATATAGGACCCAATAGAATCTAAACATACATATCCAGGCACTATATCAGCTTCCCAAGACAACCTAAGAGGGTTTCCAGAAAATGCACACAATGTGCCAATGTAAGCTGTAGCCCTAGGGCTGAAGATATGCTGCAACAAATAGAGATGAGAAGATATGGCTGAAGCTGATGTAGAAATATACAACCCTCCTCCACCAGACCCTTCGGATGAAAGAGTGGCTCCTCCACTGAAGAAAGCTCCTCCCAAAACAATCACTGCAACTACCCCTGCAACTCCTCCCTAAAATAACGCAGATCAAGACTCGAACTGCGCTATAGGGGATGAATACTACTTGGCCTGATTCAAAATGTGTGAAATAAGCCCAAGGGGCTTCTTTACAGACCTCCCAATGGATGGAAACCTTCCTCCGCTAAAAAAATAGCTCTGAAGACACCCGATTTAATCCTCCACTGCTGCACCCTGCAACACATCACAATAACCTGCAAAAACTGCGCTGATGAAGAAAGATGTAGCTTGGACTGAAAACCTAAATGTGGAATTTAATACAATACTCTTCCATGAGGCTTCTCAAGGAAAGAGGTGGGATTCTCGCTCGGGAACACCTGGTGCTAAACAACACAACAACCCTACTAAATAGCAAAGGAATGCAAAGTCTAAGCAGACCAATATCAAAATAATAATCCAAAACATGACCTCAAATGGATACCATCCTCTTCCTTAAATAGAATATGAGCTTGCTTGCCCTTGGCCCCACTCAATTAGGTCATTTCCTTCATGAGATCCATCTCTCTCCAAAATTTCATTATTCCTCAATTAATCTCCACTCCTCCATGACAACACTTTTGACTTGGTCAAATTTGACTGAATCAACATGGTCTAGCCCCTATTCACACTTGGAGGTGCTTTATTTAGTTGCTGAAAAGGTCTCCTTTCACACTTGAAGTGTTTTTATTGCTTCTTAGGATACTTATGGGCCTTCCTACCCATTTATTCACCTACCTAGTGATAAAAAAATTATAATATTCCATTTAGCTTAAGGTTAAATTTTTGGAATATTACAGGGAATTTCAGATTTGTAGTCTTAGAAAAACATCCCAGGATTATGACCTGGGAGGAAGATTTAATATGAAATATTGAAACTTGACTTCACAGGCTCAACTTGTCATCTAACCCTCCTTCTAGTGCCAAATCTTGTTGACAGTATTGGATGCCAACAACAGGGAAGGGTGTCTCCCATGTATGAAGTCTCAATCAGAACTCACACAATTTGGAGTAGGAGCCCCAAATAGGAAACAAGGTTGGTGTCCATGACTGTGATCTTAAAGATGTGTCTTGGATACAATAAACAACATGAGAAGGCATACACATAACTTTGGGGATAAAAAGTGAGTAAAATTTGTGAAATATCAATTTTAGTGCATAATAGGTCCTTTCATGCAAGGCGAAAAGAGAGCGAGCCTCTAGAAAAAAGTAGTAGTATTATGCTAAAAGAGACACACACATATGAAATAATCGTTATTTAGCTTGAAAAATAGTTCATAGGATAATAAATATAATGAAATAAAATAAAACACATATGCAATAAGATATATACTAAAGCTAATGAAATAGTTAATTGACCTTAGCATGTACGAAACAAAATATATTGTAAAAAATTAAAGAATAATCTTACAATATCCACAATACATGCCTGAAAGTGTGTTGGCTTTGAGAGCTTCCGATAATTAAGTGAAAGGTAAAGTACACAATACAATGATATGAAACTATCCCCAGTAGTGGAAAATGAATCTTCCACTTGCTTCTCCAAAGAATGATATTCACTCCCATGCTAGGTTAGAGAAGAGAAGGCTACCGATCCTAAGTTCCAATCCATTTGCTCGAGTTTTAAGGGTTTATTGATAACAAATGAGGAAAAATTTTGCCTCCTCTTGTGACCTTTGAGATCCCTCATGACTCTTGATATTATTTTATATTTATTCTACCTAATGACTCTTCTTATTCCTTACTTGACTCTCGGACTTCCACTTACATTTACATTTATTGTTATTTTCAAAATGAAATATTACATAAGACAAAATGTGGCTAGAGCCTAATAACACAAAACTTAATACATCATGATTGAGCTTTAGGAATGTAATATTCCTAATTATCTTTCAACTAGTTGGAATATTAATTTTTGCTTTTGCTAATAAGATAGATGAATAAGTGGGTAGAGAGACCTGTAAATCTCTTTAGTAGGAATAAAACCACTTCTAATGTGAATGTGGATCATTGTATTAGTTGAATAAATCATTTTTGGGTGTGAATAGGGGCTAAAGCATGTGGACAGGGTCAAAATTGACCAAATCAACAACACTTTCATGGAGGCAGGAGATTTAATGGAGGAGAGCACAATTATGATGGAG
>CM076581.1:1141156109-1141243609 GCA_034641835.2 Pinus albicaulis
AAATTGGCTGAAATTTGGTGGAGAGTTCGATTTTTGAAGGTCGTACTCATTGGCACAAAAATCGAGGTCAAAAGGTTGACCGAAGCTGGAGATGCATTGACTTTATTGCTGCTGCCCTGCGTTGACTTTTCTGGACTGCGTTGACTTTCTGGGGTTGACTTTGAGTTGACTAGGTGACAGATTTGAGGACTGTTGTGACACATTCTGGGTTGGCCGACCAAGAAGACTTTGCTGGTTGAAGCATCTTGCTGACCGCCGTAACGCACCAACACATTCTCCTGTTTCTGGTTTGTCTTCTATAGATCCACTGGTATGTTCTATCAGCATTTTTACTTAACTGTTTATGTGATTGTTGTTATAAAAGTAAAGTTGCATCAAGCATAGAACATCTACAAAAATTTACATGGTATCAGAGCTGAGGTGAAGACAAGCCCTAACTTATAGCAATCACCAAAAGAGAAAAATGGGTTCCACAAGTTATGGCTTCAAGGAGGATGACAAGTTGACTGGAAGGGATGACTTCCATGCTTGGAAGATGATATTAGATCTCAAATTAGAAGACCATGATCTCATGGACTATGTACTGGGTAAGATACAAGAACCTCCATCCATTGCTACTGCTGCTGCTAAAACCAAGTATAAGAAGGGGGAGATCAAAGCAAAGCTAATGATCAGGGAATCCATACATAAAAGTCTGGTTGCCTACATATCTGAGCTAGGCACATCCAAGGATATGTATGATAAGCTAATACAAATGTTCAAAGTAAAAAATGCAAACCAAGTGCTATTCTTCAAGAATCAATTGAAGAATTTGAAGAAAGGCAGGGATGAGTCTGTCCAAACATACTTTCTAAAATTGACTGAGATCAGGAACAATCTACTGGCTACTGGGGAGATAATAGCCAATCGTGAGATGGTACTCACCACACTTGGAGGGCTCCCATATGAATGGCAAGTATTAAACACTACCATTCTCAATAATAATACAATTCCTAACTTTGACGAGCTACTGTCAAGATGCATGCAAGAAGAGACAAGAATGAAGGAATACAAAAATGACAGAAATGCTGCCTACGCTGCTCATTCTAGAAAGAACTCTGGTGGTCCAAAGAACAAAGGAAGAGTAGGGGCCCAAGGAAAGAAGGGCAAGTGTTTCACTTGTCATAGGCCAGGTCATCATGCTAGAGAATTTCCTTTCAAGAAGGATTCTCCCGATAGTGATGACAACAACAACAACCGGAGGAATGGAAATCAAAGAAACAACAGGTCCAAAGGAAAGAGGAAGGCTCCCTCTAGCGGAAACAATCAACCTTTCAAAAGGTCTAGAAACTCCAAGTATGAGGAGTCAAATGTTGTTGATAAAAGAAATGAATACATTCTTGTATCTGCCCTCTCCGTTGCATCCCCGCCCGACACTATGGATGTCTGGCTGATAGATAGTGGTGCCTCAAGACACATCACTGGGTTCAAGGAAGCACTCTCTGACATGGTTGAGAAGGATACTAATCTGGAAATTATCCTTGGAGATAATGCCACATATCCCGTGAAAGGGACAAGGATTGTGACCCTCCACTTGTCTCAAGGACAAGTCCTACATTTGCAGGATGTACTCTATGTACCAAAATTGAAGAAGAACCTTGTGTCTATATCAACGATCGAAGACAAAGGCTTCAATGTGGCATTCATTGATGGAAAGGTGCGCATGTGGAAAAAATAATCTCAAGGAAGCTATCGTGATTGGTTTTAGAGTTGGAACACTCTATCAGGTTGAAGGCAGTCCACTGGGAGCTATGACATGTGATACTATCCGACAAACTGAACTATGGCACCGAAGGTTTGGACACCTTCATTACAAGGCCCTTCCCGAAGCAAGGAAGGTGGTGACAGGGATGCCCGATTTTGGAAATAATCATGAAGGTGTATGTAAGGGTTGTGCCGAAGGAAAGCATACAAGGGGACCTTTTCCCCTCAAGTGTCACAAAGACATCTGATATTTTGCAACTGGTCCATTCTGATCTATCTGGTATGCTACCCGTGACATCCCTGGGAGGATGTTCTTACTATATGACATTCACTGATGACTTCTCCCGCAAAACCTAGATATACTTCTTGAAGAAGAAGGATGAGGCTTTCATGTGGTTCCGTACCTTCAAAGCCTTCGTGGAAAATATGACAGGGAAGAAGATCAAGATTTTGAGGACCGACAATGGCACTGAATATGAGTCAAATGAGTTCAAGGACTTTTGCAAAGAAGCTGGCATTAAGAGGGAGACTACTACTGCCTATAATCTTGAGCAGAATGGCGTTGCTGAATGAAAGAACAGGACCATTGTGGAAGCTGCCCGTGCCATGCTATGTGACCAGGGTCTACCGAAGTTTTTGTGGGGAGAAGCTGCGAATACTGCTGTATACATTCAAAACCGATGCCCTCATTCCGCCCTGGACTCCAAAACTCCCGAAGAGGTTTTCACCGGTAAGAAACCTGACGTCTCACATTTTAGAATTTTTGGATGTCCTGTTTATTTTCATGTGCCAAAAGAAAAGAGAAGTAAGTTGGATGCTTCTGGGAAGAAAGGAATATTTGTGGGCTACAACGAAACTTCTAAGGCCTATAGAGTCTATGTACCTGGCCAAAGGGAAGTAGAGATATGCCATGATGTCACTTTTGACGAAGATGCTTCCCTAAAGAAAGTAGTAGATCTTCCGAGATCCGAGGAAAATCATGAAGCAAGGCCTAGAAATCAAGAAGAACCGTAGGATGAGACAATGCCTGATGTTGAAGGACCAATGGACCCAATCGATCCATCTCCTTCACTGAGAAAGAGACCATCATGGCTCAGGGACACTCTCGAAGATGCTGAGGGACATGCTGCCCCGAGGGGGACATTCCGAGAAAGAAAGAAGCCGTGTAGATACCAAGGGTATCTGGCTGCCATGAGTACTATTGTACAATCTAAACCTGGATCTTTTGAGGAAGCCGGAAAGCATCAAGTCTGGAAGGATGCTATGCACGAAGAATATTGTTAAAATTGGACAACCAGGTCCAACCTCCAAGCGTTGTCGTATGACGATCCCAATATTTTTATTGGATTCCTCTTTCGGAGAGGTGTAAGATTGATCTAAAAGATCATCTCGATCGGATGAGCAGAATATGTACTTTGAATTTATTCCACTTATGTGCTAGGTCGGCCTGGAATAAAATATTGACTTAAATGTCTTAAAGGACGTGTCACACACCCCCAAAGATTCCTATATATTGGAGAGACTTGGGTTCATTTGACACACATCGATGTGGAGGAATTCTCTCTCTCTTGATAGCGTTGGAGCTGTGTATTCTTTGTTTGGGTTGTTCTGGGGTTATGTGTGACACGCTTGGCTGAATGACCTATTGGAGACTTTGCTGGTAGAAGCATCCTGCTGATCGCCGTAACGCCACCATTTCTTATCTCTGTCTTGGCTTGTCTTCTATCGATCTATTAGTATGTTCTATCTTCTTCAGTGTTGTGCCCTAATCTGAAATGGCATAGAACAACAGCAGAAATTAACATGGTATCGGAGCTAGGTTGAAGACAATGCCCTAGGTTTGAATCAAGTCCACCTTAAGACAGCGTGGAGAAAGGCCAAATTTCTGTAGGGCATGCCGTCTAGGATGAAGGACTGCTTCAGGGGCAAATCGGATCCGAGTTTGCTGGATTAATTGGCCGAGAAACATATATATTAAACGCTGTAGGCTAAAACCAGAGTGAGGAATCCTGCTGAGTGCAGGAAGTGGAGGCCGAAGTTGCTGTCTGAGGGCCGAGACAGGCAGGATTTGTTTAAGGGTCTTTTTGAAGGTGGACAGTCCTCAAAATAGGCTAACGCAGACTGTTTGAAGGGTGAAAGGGAGCCGCTATCATAACAAGAAGAACAGTCCATGTTTAGGGCTCGAAACTGCCCATACATTACAGCGTGAAGGAAGATCCCTTCCCTAAAGGACAGCCGCAGTCTTTAGGGGCAATTCTGGGCAGAGATAAGGGCTGAAATGGGGACTGTCATGATGCCCTAGTTTCCAGCGGTGGAGCAGCCTTCAAACAGTCGACAAAGCTTGCATGGAAGTATCATGGATGTGAGGAATAGCAGCGTATGCTGCTGTTGGTGAGCCGCTGCACTCGGAAGGCTACTTCAGCCCCACTAGTGCAATCCAAACATCGTGCGTCATCCCGCCCTTTATTCTCTAGTTTGATGGGTCGAGATCCATATGCAGGAGGCCGAGGTTGATGAAGAGCATATGTCTGCAGATAATTACCGTCGAGAAGGAAGCTGCCGTGGATGTCGTTCACAAAGATTGTCGTCTTTGCGTGAACGTGCAAACCCAGTTATTTCAAAAGGACGGGGGTATATTGGAGAAAAGCAACCATACTCCTATCACTGTGGCTGATTCTGGAGTTCAGGCCCTCGTTAGCATGGGACTGGAGATTACGAGCACGCAGAACTGTGATCACGTCTTCCGATCAAAAAATCTTCCCCGCTTGGGCCAGAGATGTAGAAGATTGCGCGAAAGAATTCGAAGTAGGCGTCGACCCGTGGACTGAGTATCTAAGCTGAAATCGAGATAATTAAAGTCTCTTGGGGCCCTGGCCAGTGTGAACGGAATTTTTGTCTTGCGAATTTTATGTGGTGCGGATTTATACCACGAAAATAATTGATACTTCTAAATAAAAAGAATCTGTGCAATATGTGCCTGAATAGCAAAAAAAAATGGGCAGTCATTTCAGATTACACACTTCCACATTTCAGGAAATTGAAGCGTATTGATTTCATTGAAGACGACGTTGGTGCAATCGCTGTGAACAGATTGCAACAGAATTGCACAATTCCTCAAGGCCGGCAAGAATGTTGAGCTGGTGGGCAGCAACCAGGACGTAATCTGCAGCGCTGAAGCATCCGAGGCGGAATACCTTTGACTGTCAGGTGAATAACGTGTTGAGCAGGATGAAGTTCTGTGTGAGGCAGAACTCACGGAGGTGAAAGCACACAGCAAGAAAAAAAAACAATCTTGAAAGATGGGTGATGTACGCAGTAAATCGGACAGAGTGAGAGAATGCAACTCTGATTTGGACGTCAGCAGCGTCGGCTATCACACGCAGATTACCACCAAGAAAAAAAAAAAAAAACAGTCAAATCAACAATGCTGTCTTTCGACTTTCATGGAAATTGAACTTTCGACTTTCATAGATCGACATCTTGTGAAAGTCGTAGATCGACATCTTGAAACTGTTTGGAAGAAAATTCTGTCTGTCTAAGAATGCGATCTGATGCACGCCTTTACAAAGAAGACATAGTCCAATGTACAGAACACGAAGGTTTAATTGGTATTGTAATGGAAGCTGCTGAGTGTTCAAATTCTATTCCACAGGGCTGTGCACGGATTAGTTGGACAAACAATTCCGGGAATACAGAGAAAGTCGATGACATTAAGGTGCTTGACAGGGCGTTCTTCCATGGTGGTATAGTTGCAGCAGCTTCACATCCATTGGAACAGATTGGCGTAGTGGTTGCCGTGGATGTTACAGTGGATTGGTCGAGTGCTATAACAAGCATTTCCACCAGAAATCTTCATCGAATAAGGGCATTTGCACGCGGTGATTATGTAACTCTTGGACCTTGGCTAGGCAGAGTAGATGCAGTAGCTGATGATCACTTTATTCCCTTACCCTTACTTTCCAGGGCAGCGTGTTTGCACAAGTTCTTCAGCAGTTTTCAAGAATGGTATTTGGCTGTGTGGTAAATGGAAGGAAAACAGCGAAGAAGGTACAGTATGTGATGTGGAAGTGGTATCTGTTTGCGTCCGTTGGATTGCTGTAGCAAATCTTGGTTTCAATTCTCAGACCAATATCGTCCCTGCAAAGCAACAGAACCCTTAGCAGCTAAAGCTATTATCTTGTTTTTTTTTACATGCTAATTGGCGGTTGGGCGACTGGTGTTTGATTCCTGCATCAGAAAAGAGGAAGTCAAAATTTACAGATAATATTGTTGATGGGGTACTAACTGAAGCAAGCAACAAGGATTCTGGATTTGTTGTGGACATGGCTCACAAGCTGTTGGGATCTAGAGATGTCTGTCTCAGTGGAAATTCTCTAGAAAGAGCAACTGGGCATAAAAGAAGTGCAGGTGCTGAATTTGGAGCTTGGAAAATTGTGATTGCTGACAATGACATTGGTAAAAGACCTTACAATAGCAGGTACGGAAATTTTGATAATGGATTGAACTTTTGGGGCTTTATAAACAACCTGAAGTTCATGCCGAAGCTCATCTTTTCCAAGAGCGGCATGAAGAGATGGAAAGATGGCAAGGAAGAGAACCCTGCCTAGTACATCAAGGACAAGAGTCCAAAAGATGTAAGTGAAGTACATATTCTGCAAGCAGTGATGAATGTGATAGTTCTAAATCTGTCATTCTATGTCACTGTCATCATGACAGTGACATAGACAGTCACCCATGATTACGAAACTTATAATAGCAGTAAGCTATATCAGTCTTACATTGGAGCATTATGAGAAGCTTGGAAGTGTGATCTGAGAAGTTTTTTTACAGCCTTCAGTCACGTTGTTGGAGTCTTGAACCATGATCAGCAAAGCCTGTTTGGATGGCTTTGACTGTGGGAGAATAAGACCCCTTTTGAAGTTGGTGTCTGGGTTGCCCTCATTTAAAATAGATGTCTTCCCTCGAGAGAGAAGCTGACATTAAGAGGGAGATACATCTGTATATTCTCCTGAGCTAATATCATTGCTGGACGAAGGAAGATCCTCATGGCTCAAAGTCATATGGCTTCAGAGGGGGAAATTCTGGAAGAAAACCAAGAAGCCATATAAATTCCAGGGATATCTAGCTGCCATGTGTACAATATGAGCCTGGATCATTTGCAGAAATTGGAAAGCATCAAGGTCTACAAGGATGCAAGGGTGATGTCTAGGATATGGTTCCTAGACCACCGATCAAGTTGATGTCACCTCGATATAAGATCAAGCATGGATCTGATGGGAAAATGTGTTGCATGGTGCAAGACCATTTTTTTGTGGCATGGTGCCATAAAGGAAGAGATATATGTGAAGCAACCTCTGGGTTGGAAGTCCAGGATCGGGACATCCATGTTTGCAGGTTGAAGAAAGCCCTCTATGGGCTGAAACAAGCACCCTGAGCTTGGTACGAGAGGATAGATAGCCACCTGATGAACCTTTACTTCAAGGTTGTTAAAGAGAAGCCTCTCATTTTGGTGCTGTGTTTGGACGACCTCTTCCTGACAGGAGCTGACCCTCTCATTCATCAATGTAAGAGGGAGCTCGTTGCTGGATTCGAAAGGAGGACCTAGGACTAATGCACTACTTCCTAGACCTGGAGGTCTGGCAGAGACCTGGCGAGATTTTCCTTTCTTAAGGAAAATACAATGTGAAGCTTCTGGTATAATGGACTGTAAGTCTGTGTCGACACTGATGGAACTCAACTTTAAGAAGTTGAGTGGCAGCGCTGCTGGGCCCGTCCTACTGAGTATCATCAACTCATAGGGACCCTGATGTTCTTAGTGAACACCTGTCCGGATGTATGTTGTGCAGTGAACACTTCGAGTCAACACATGGTTGATCATAACATTCACTGGGTTGATGCCAAGAAACTCTTGAGATATCTCTGAGGCACGATAGACCATGGGCTGAGATACACTGCCGGGAGTATGACACTCCTTGGATTTACTGATGCCGATTGGGCTGGCAGTGTGGTGGATCGCAAGAGCACATCTGGATGCTACTTCACATGTAGATCTGCTTCGGGCAGGAATCTAAAGTCGGTAGCCTTGAGCATTGCTGAGGTCGAATACATTGTAACATGTATGGCCTGTTGTGAAGTCACTTGGTTGCGAAAGCTCTTCTGTGAGCTGTTCGAGCATGTGCTAGATGCCACCGTTATCCTTTGTGATAACCAGAGGGGGATTCATTTGTCATAGAATCCCGAGTTCCACGATTGATCCAAGCATGTTGATGGCTGGTACCACTTTATCTGGGATATGGTACAGCGAGGCGCCGTAAGGCTCGATCATATAGGAACTGATGAGCAGGTCGCGGATATTCTCACAATGTCCTTGGGGAAGGTCATGTTCCTAAACTTCCGTGAGAATCTTGGAATCATGGAACGACCCTATTCTGAGGGTCCTGTTGGACGATGAGCTCTGGGAGCTCAAAGGGGGGTTTTGGGGATAGCTTCTCAGAGCTATAAGCACTTATGGTGCTTCTGCCCCACCGTTGTGATTATTGAGTTGGTTCGCCTCTCATTTATCTGTGCCCCGTATGCATCCTACCCATTGAGTTTAGGGCTCATGGGAAGTACCTCTCATTTGGCCAATGAGATGGGAAAGGCTAGAGACTAGTAGCAAAGACTGATGGACGCATCAGAACTTGCCGTACTCTCTATCTAGGATGGCACGGTCCAACCACTTGATCTAGGATCAAGTCTTGTGAGGTCTTGGACCTCCGCCTGACTTCGGGTTGGTTGGAGACTCTTTGTGAGTCCGATAGAGGTTTTGACCTCTGGGCTGAATCTGTCAGCTGGGAATGATGTCTTTGTGACTGACCCACTTCTGTTCTGAAATAAAGAGGCCAGCAAAGCAAGTTACGGCGGGATGACGCACGATGTTTGGATTGCACTAGTGGACGGAGTTCTCCCTAGTTGAGAGGGAGTGTTAAAATTGGACAACTAGGTCCAAACTCCGGTTGTGTTGCTCAGATGATGATCGCAATATTTTTATTAGATTCCTCTTTCGGAGAGGTGTAAGATTGATCTAAATATCATCTCGATCGGATGAGCAGAACATGTACTTTGAATTTATTCCACTTATGTGCTAGGTCGGCCTGGAATAAAATATTGACTTAAATGTCTTAAAGGACGTGTCACACACCCCCAAATATTCCTATATATTGGAGAGACTTGGAGTTCATTTGACACACATTTTGGTGTGGAGGAATTCTCTCTCTCTTGATGGCGTTGGAGCTGCGTATTCTTTGTTTGGGTTGTTCTGGGGTTATGTGTGACACGCTTGGATGAATGACCTTTTGGAGACTTTGCTGGTAGAAGCATCCTGCTGATCGTCGTAATGCCACCATTTCTTATCTCTGTCTTGGCTTGTCTTCTATCGATCTATTAGTATGTTCTATCTTCTTCAGTGTTGTGCCCTAATCTGAAATGGCATAGAACAACAACAGAAATTAACAACTATCACCTCCTTAGTCTTATTAGGGGAATTTTGAGGTCTAAAATGGGCCTCCTGAGGAAATTATAAAATAATAGTGGAAATAATAAAATATTATTAGATTACATCAACTAATTTTAGAGGGAAAAAAGAAAAAAACTACTTTTTCAATTCGTATTTTCAACTTATCTCCCTATGGTTTTACTAAAATTTCGAGCAGGAATACTCACTGGATGCATAATTTGATTCCTCATCCAAGGAGTACTCATGTTGCATAATTTTGATGGACCTTGCTACACAAAAAATGAGAACTACTTGAAAAACATGATTGCAATCACGTTTTTCAAGTATTTCTCATTTTTCTTGTAGCAAGGTCCATCGAAAGTATGCAACATGGGTACTCCTTGGATGAGGAATTAAATTTTGCATCTAATGAGTGGTTCCACTCAAAATTTGAGTAAAATATTAGGAAGATAAGCTGAAAATACAAGTTGAAAAAGTAGTTTTATTATTTTATTATTTTTAATCTTTTTACTTTTTTACCCCAAAAATGGTGAATCATCCCCCATGGTTGACATCATCATCTAGAGTCCTATTTGTTCTTATAAAGTTTTATTTTCTTTTACATTTTTCTTATAGGCCCATTTTAGACCTCAAAATTTCTCTAATGCCTGCTCTGTCAGACATAACAACAATATCCCCATTGGGTCTCTCCAGTACAACTGTATGTTTGCCACTGTCAACTTCTGTTACCTTAGTCACAGAGTGCACTACTTTATCTTATCAAACTCAGGCGTGCACCTTAATGTTAACAAATATTCCACTATGTCCTTGTACCAAGGGGATAACAGGTACTTGACATGTGTCTTCTGTGTGGAGGCCTCTATTCCATATTTTAAGTCCTTGCCACCTTCTACTTCATCACTTTCCGTTGATAGATTTATCCCTAAGGCCTGACAATTTGACTCTGATAGGATATTCGCCAGTCCCTGGACCTTGATCAACTTGGTGGGCTTAATTTTCATCTTGTATTCTTGTATATTTGCTATCCATTTACCTCTTTTCCCTTTGATATCGTCCTACACCAAAATATCTTTCACAGCTGTAGTGAGTACATAAGCAATGATGGTGGACTGTAGAATATACACCTGAAAGGCCTTCAGGACTTTGACTAAGGCATATTCTTGTTTCTCTAATATGTTGTATTTCAAATTTGTGTCTCTGAGCACTTGACTGAAGAACGCGATAGGATGCTCATGCCCGTTGTCATTATTTTTCAACAACATTGTGTTTATTATGTGCAGTAATGCAAAGGAGAAAATAAGGAATGGCTTTAGATAATTTGGACCTGCCAGGACTGGCACCTACACAAAGGATTTTTTTATTATAATGAATGATTCTTTAGACTGGATTGTCCACCTTACTTTGTTATCCTTATTTAACATTTTTGTGATATTTCTGACAATCTCAGCATAGTTGGGTATAAACCACCTTAGGAAATTTATCCTTCCCAAGAAGACTTGTATCTCCTTTTTATTTCTTAGTAGTGGAATTCCATTTATCACTTCCACTCATTGAGGGTCAATTTTAACCCCTTCTTTGGTTACTATATGCCCCAATAACTTTCCTTCTTCTAAAGAAAATAGGGATTTTTGAGGATTTAGGGAAAATCTGTACATGCGACATTTTTCGAAGGTTCGTTTCAGAAGCTCGATGTGTTCTTCATTTTTCTTTGAGAATACAATGATATTATCCAATTATATTACCATGAACTTATCCTAGTCCCCAACAAAATTAATATCCATGGCACGCTGAAAGGTCACACCGGTGTTTATGAGGCTAGAGGGTATCCAGGAATACATGAAGATTCCCCACGGCGTAATGAATGTTGTTTTATTTTGATCCTCTGGGATCATTGCCACTTGGTTATATCCTGAGAATACATCCATAATGGAAATGTGGGAAGAACCTACGACCTTCTGTAGAATGTGATCCATTTTTGGTAGAGGGTAGTTGTCTTTGAGTGACGCCCTGTTTAAATTCTAAAAGTCTACACAAAGCCTAATCTCGCCATTTTTCTTTCTTACCAACACCAAGTTAGCTACCCATTCAAAATATCTTGGAGGCACAATGATCTTTTCTTGTAGCAGTTTCTTGATCTCTTTCTCGATGGCAGGAAAGAGGAGTGGATTGATTTGCCTTAAATTTTTATTATTGGGTTTGGCATCCTCCTCGAGGGGAATTTTATGATGTATAAAGTCTACATCAAACGTCTTTAAATCTTGATAGCAGTTTCTTGATCTCTTTCTCGATGGCGGGAAAGAGGAGTGGATTGATTTGCCTTAACTTTTTCTTATCAGTTTTGGCATCCTCCTCGAGGGGAATTTTATGATGTATAAAGTCTACATCAAACGTCTTTAAATCTTGATAAGACCATATGAAGACATCTTTATAGGACCTAAAAAATTTTAAGTATTGTTGCTTATACTCTTTGGGAACCCCTTTAGACAACTTTATAAGCCTTGGGTCTTCTTCTGTTCCGATATTGAAATCCTTCACATGCTCATCAAGTGCTGGCTTGTGAGGGTTAAAAGGGATATCATTTTGGTTAAAGAGCCTTTCCAGGGGTACCAGGCCCCAGGGAATAACATTTCCCTTCATTTGGATAACTTTATGCCCAACAATGGTCTCTTCCCATCTTGTCTTTGGTTCTTCATCATCTAAGTCTTCTCCTTGATTAATTACGGAACTGGAAAATTATATTACCATTCCCATGAAATTTTTTATCTTCTCTTAATCTTCAAATACTTTCCAGTGTTTGACATTGTCAGGATTGGAGGGACAATATCGCACCTCAATTTCATACCTCAACAATGGGTTCTACAGAGGTAAAAATTACTAGTTTCCATGCCTAGTGAGTCTACCATCTGATTTCTATCATGAGGCATAAATTGGATATTGAAAGCTAAGAAGAAATTTTCAACCAAGTCCCACACATTGTTCCTATAAGCCTCGTGGCGGGGATTTTTTTCTTGACACTGATTTCTCACCTGTTTCACCACTAGCTTTGAATCTCCAAACAACTTGAGGCTTTGGATGTTCATGTTTTTTGCTAATTCTAACCCTAACAACATCGCTTCATATTCAGTCACATTATTTGTGGCTTCGAATTCTATCTTGAAGGAAAGGGGAATAAAGAAACCTTCTAGAGATATCAACAAGACATCATCCCCATTCCCCTCTTTTAAGTAAGCTTCGTCAAACTGCAGGGTCCAGGTCTCATTTACTTCTTCTTTCTAAGATTTCACCTATTTTGGAGGGAGGACTTTAGTTTCTTAGAGAAATAATTCATCTTCCTCCAACATTAGGCAAGAAAATTTGCAATCTTTACCATACATAGGAGAGTTAGTCGAACCATCACCTCTGGTGACCATTTTCATGAATCTTCACTCTTTATACAACCTCCTCTCTTCTCCATCAAAAATGATAATAGTGGCATAGGTCAAGTCCAACTTTATTGAACCTCCAATTTTGGATCCCCATGACCTGGATAGTAGCATGTTGAACCTGACCAATATATCTGCTACTATTATGTCCATCACCATGGTCTTTGCTGGGATCTATGCTAGATTCACCACTGGGTCTTTTATCATCCCCAAACATTTTACTCTCTTAGAGTCAAATGAATACATATCTTTATAAGGCCTAGTAATCTGCAACCTGAGATGTTCCATGACCAATAGTGGCAGGAGATTGTGTGATGCTCTTGATTCTAGCATGTAATTGTGTAACAGGAGGTCATGTATTACTAGATTTACATAAAACAGCGGAGTTGATGAATCTTTCTCTTCTACACGGGGTCCAAAAATGATCATGGGTCATTCCTCTTCAAGATTGAGACTATATGGCAAGGGAGTGACGCAAGAAGGGTGCATAAATTGAGACACTTGAGCTTTATATGACGGCTACTTCAATAGTTTAGTAAGCGACACTAGGATCTTGACTTTTTCTAATTATTTCTAAAGGTTGGAAATGGTAGGTCCCCTTTCAAACAGGGGTATTTCGGTGTGTTCCCTATCTTGATCAACCACATTTAGTGGTGAGGTGGAGGACTTATCAAATTTTTGGGTCTAGGACTCTAGACCTATTGGTTTGGACATAGTGGGATTTTGGTGATTTTCTACTTCCAAAGCTAATCTGAAATTGTGAGAACAAAGTATTTCTCATACAGAGATTGATTGTAGGGGCATTCACTGGATCTTTCACCTTTCAAAGAAAGGATGAATCTGGAGGCTATCTGGCCCTTCTACAGACTCTGCCTAAAGAAATAAAAAGTAATCACAAAGATCCGATCAATGAAAGTATTTGTTTTAACTGCAAAGTATTCATTGATCTAACTTTAATGTGTGAATAGGCAAGTATACATATTCTTCAAATGAAGTATAATGGTTTGAAGATGAACTAATAAGTTTTGATCACTGTTTAAACCTGCTTGGGAAAAGATAGCTTATAAAAATTTACTGTTTAAAGGAGCGGAATCTGAAAATATGCAGCAAAATTATACAGTATGACAGCAAATAATTGTTTAAGCGGTTCACCCCTCTCTTGGGCTACCTCCACTGGGTCCAAAAGCCTCTAATTAGGCTTTTTCCTCTTTGATTAAATGCTCAAAATGTGAATACAACTGTATAGAAGCCTCAAAAGGAAAAATAAACTGCAAAAATAGATTCAGGAGGCTCAAATCAGTAGAAAATGACTAAACAAACACCTCCATTGGATGAAAGTAGTCCAAAACAGCTCTTCTTCCCTTAGGCCCTGGTGGCTCCACGACCAAAAACGCTGGTAAATTCTCTGTTAGAGTGCCCTGATGGCTCTGCAAACACTTCCAAAATCTCCAGAATGATCTCTACACCCAAAATCAAAAAACAATTCATCCAAAAAGGACTTTCCTAGCCAAAGTTATGGCTAACTGAAGTTGGCCCTTCAAAAGCTCCGCTAATTCTGGAGAACTGGAGTTAACTCCAGTTAAAAATGACAACAACCCCATATTTAGCGGCTGTGCTCCAAATCTGTCGGGCGGTTAACTGAAACATTAAATGTCACATTTATGTGGTCACATGCACCCTCCACGTTTTATGCTAAATCAAACGGTTTTAAAAACCGTAATGTCAAATCCCGCCGGCAGTTACGTTAAATGGTTCACATGGCACTGTTACAATAAATGTTTTAACTTTCCGCTTGTTTGAAATCCGCTCTGCTCCAACGTAATGAATCACATGCCCCTTGCCAAGTTTTGAATCATGTGGTAAAAACTTCAACCATACGTTACTCCATTAACGTATAACCTCCAACACACGTTTTAAACCACATGCCCTTTTAAAAACTTAACCCAAACTTAAAGTTGTGGGTTCTTAAACCTTTTTTTCATATTTTGTTGCCATTTGACTTATGGGTTCTAATAAATATGAATTTTGAATTAATATAATTAATATATATATTTTAATTAATATTTAATATATATATATATATAAATTAATATAATATATGATTTTTTAAAAATCAAATAAAATATTAAAATTTTTAATATATATAAAACATTAATTAATTTTTAATATATTAAAAATATTTTTCCACATTAAAATTATGAACCCATTCAGCATTAAAGGTTATTGGGCGATTTCAAAATGCAATATCTCCTCCATACGGTAACGGATTTGAGTGCCGTTTGCGGTGTTGGGATCGTATCGCCGAGCTCTTTCCAGTCGATCTATTTCAGAGAAATTCCAAGCAACTTCATTTTTGAGCATTTTTCTTCAAGAGACTTGATCTCCTGATCAAAAGCATATGCCTGGATCTGATCCAGGGACACAAACTTCCTTTCTTTGAGGGTGAATTCAAATTCTGGCTCGAAGACCCCGACAAAAACTACCTTAGCAGCTACTTGAGGAGGTTTTATCTCTACAGGGAGATTATTTTATAATTTGTTGAGTCTTTTAATAAACTCTGTGACATCCTCGTTATGTTTATTTTTCATAGCTTTAAACTCTGTGAGGACGTACCCATGATCTCTCTTCTCTCCTCATTTTGCATAAAGACATTCTCCATTTCTTCCTAGGTATGGACAGAGATGTTGGTCAATGACTTGAACCACTTACGGGCCCACCATCCAAACATTGGACAAAGAGTCTCAATACCACGTCTAGGTGCTCCACATTCACATTCTCTGAAAAGGCACAAAAGTTATTAATGTGTTTCTATGATGGAGTGTTATATTCTCCCGTGAACCGAGGGAGAAGCTTCATATATTCTTGTGGCATGGCATTTAGTAGCTGTGGAAGGGCCAAGGGAGCATACCTATTTAGGAGAAAGCCAAGCACTGCCATCTGGAGCAGAGGTGGGGGTAAATTCCTAATATAAGTTTGTTGATGGAAAGTATGAGGGATGATGGGTGTCTATTGAGAGGATGGAGTATTTATTTATTGGTTACGATAATTCTTTGGGATCTATTTTACCTCTTCAACCTCGGGTGTGGGATGAAAAGCGGGAAAGGGAAATCGGATGATTTTGCTTCATCTTTTATGAATGGATTAGGGAGACGGGAGGTATCAAGAGGGTATTCTAGCACTCAGGCTGCAAAATATTGACAATAGATATTGGCTCTTTGAGATGAGGAAAATGAAGCTTCACAGAAGATGAGGGGTAAATCAATTTGGCTGGGCACCTTCTCTTTCCAAACTCTCTTGAAGATAATTTTCTCAGGATCAGATACAGAGGTAGTCTTTAACTGAGTGGTATCTGATAAGGTATGTAGCCTGGTGGAAGCCAGGATTCCTAATGTTTTGAATCCAATAGCATTGGAGTCACCAAGGTGAGAGATATGTGACCCCCAACCCTTCGTGCTCACCTGACTAAAGGGTGGAAACTATGTTGTATCCCAGGGAAAAGATTTTCTTATTCATTCTCCAGCAACAACGCCAAAAATATGTTGTAAATCCTAGAGGCAACCTTGGGTTGTTAAAGGACCAGTCCCTAGGACATCTTAGAATCAAAATATTTATATATTTTCACTATAGCATCCTCTGAAAATATTTCTTAGATAGTTCATAAAACAGTGGTCCACGAATGATGAAGGTCCTTGGTATTTATATCATGTAGTTTGTTTAGCTTAGAATGAGCTTCAGAAGGCTGTATATGTCTTAGATGCCTCAACGGGGCCAAATTAAAAAATAATGAACAAAACTTTAGCTTAAAGAGTGATGACTTGAAGAATTTATCAGGGCAATTCTGGACAGATGGGCTTAATCATTATAAGAATCCAATTCTCTGATAGTTAGAAGAAAAAAGATGGAAAACCAGAAGTATGTGAAGGTGGCGTTTCTTGGAGTGCAATTTTAAGGCTTCATTACAGCTAAACACATGAGTGTCATCCTTTCTTTATGAGAACATACACAAATTGATGAAGTAAACTAATTACATCCAGTGGCTTTCATTGTAGAAATTATATTCACTAAGCATGCATATGTCCTAGATTCACCTGATCTCACACTATTTAACTTTATGCAAGATACTGAATCATTCAACTTGTTAATATTTTGTGGAAAATTAATTGCACACACATGTAAAGCATAAATAAAAATAATCGCACATAACACAGTTGTTTTTAACCGGGAAAGCATGAAGCTGAAAACCCCAACTATATATTATGTATCATGGAATCATATGAAAATCCTCATAGAAAGCTTCTCAAGCTCTCGGTACAGTACAATCGTCATACACTAATCAAGAACAATCTTGCAAATCCATGCACCGATCTTGCCCTCCTGCTAGCCTGCCTCCACTACGCAATCCCTGCTGAAGAATAGCTCAGAATGAATTCAAATTACTCTTGCCTTGACTGTGCAATCCTCATTGGAAACTCCAATGTGTGTGTGATGCAACCAATGCATCACTATAGTCACAACAGATAGTTTATCTTGCCCTTTCACCTATCTCTCCACTGGGTCTCCACTGAAACTACCATGCACTGTAGTTAACTGTTGTATTGTTCAATTTATTAATGATTTATTATTTTTGAATTAATTAACTAATTAATTCACTCCACTCTCACTAGTGTATCAATCAGTTAGACTAGATACAACTAGCTCCAGTAAACCCTTGGGAATTGTGTAATTCCCTCAGTCCACTGATGTGCCACATCTGTGTACTGAAACAAAGTGCTCCAAGAGAATAAGTTGATGTTTAGTGTCAAATTATTATTAAGAGCTAATAATAATCGACATGCATTTATTTTTAGATCAACGATCTATAAATAGACTTCGCCCAATATTCTAAGAATATAATTTCATCTATTTTTCCAACTTGATCAACCATCCAAAAATAGCATCTTGAAACTTCTGAAATATGATCACCATGTCTAAAAATAGACATAGTCTAAAAATAGACTTGCACCAAAAATAGCCTACGGGCCCACTTAGTGAAGGCGACTCTTTTCACTAAGCTCGTCATCTTGTTGAATCTCAACATTCACACATGAGACATGCGAATAGAAAATACAAGAATGTTGATTAAAGTAAACAAAAGAGAAACACATACATATTATTCATCAATTCAATTGGAATCCACTTGAAAACAATGTTCATATTCTATCAGCATTCAAAACAACTTTCCAACATATGCATTTCAGAGCACAAAATAGATTTTACGTGAAAAATTACTAGTATGACCAAAAAATTCAACAAAATTGAGAACCTTTTGTTCCTATCTGAAATTCCTTCCTATAGAGTTTTCTACGGGCACTGCTCTTGGTATTATTTCTTGGTATGTCAGTACATACATTATGATCAAAACTGGTGCATGCTCAAAGCATCACTCCTCTAAAAAAAAAACAAAAACATAAAAAACATAAAAACATAAAAAAACAAAAAACAAAAAAAAAACAAATTAAAAAACAAAAAACAAAAAAAGACAAAAAAAAAGATTAGTAGTTAAATCGCGATTTCACTATCTAAATAGAGTAACAATAAAAGTAAAAAGGAACCAAAATATATTTGGGCCACTTGGGCCATATCTTGAGACGTCTATCTATTGTGGCGAGGGTTGAAAGAGCATCCTAAGGGACGTGGACGCAAAGGAGTGGAGGATTATCCAGAGTGATGGGTTGACATAGGCACTCTCGATTGAGAAGTAGACGTTGTTGGAGGATGTGCATGCTCATAGCATCTATTACACATTATTTATGAGGGCAATGGCATCATGCTGAAAAGCTCAAATAAGGCATGGAGCTGAGTCAACTCAGAATAGTCTAGTTTGGATGAGAAAACCTGCTTTACCTTAGCCAACAACATAAATTCTTTCTAGAGGGTGTTACACATCATTTTGTCACCGTCCCTGCAATCCCTCATCCCATACATTGGAGGACTATTCCCGTGACCTGTGAACGGTAAAATGTCTTGAAACCACCTTCATGGCATCCTCTTGCATAAGGACAAACATTCTCCTGAAGAACATTTCCTCTGAAAAACACTAAAAATAGATGTTTTAGCCTTGGCGTGACTAGCCAGTTCATCCCTCGTGCCAATGGGGGAAATCCACACTAGAGGGCGCACCAACTGGCGCTCTGTCCCTGTGTTTCACTCACGCCAAGCTTATTAAGGGATTTTTTTTTAAAACAAATGGCGAAAGTTTGATTCTAACAAACTCCAGAATGAATCATCAAAATAAGTTGAATGGTTTGGCTCCGGATCTCCATGTATAGGAAGTGTTTTTCCACCTCTCATGGAACCTTCCTAAGAGATAGGGCCTATCCCATGATTATAGGGATCCCAACTTCCCTTCCTCCATCTATAAAAGCTTTCCCTCTCCATTTCCAAGCTAGCTGAATGCTTGGGAGCTGAACTTGTAGGAAGGAAACTATAGTTGGGCAACTATTGAGAGCTAAGTCGAAGAGAATCCCGTAAGAGAGAGAGCTTCGTCTAGATTCCCAACAGGCTTTGTTGAGACACACTCTGCTGCAAGCCCTGTCGAAGGAAGATCATAGCATCAGAGCATTTGGTTGTAATCTCTCTTTTTTCATTTATAATATAAACGACTCTGATTTTGGTTCCATTCATGTGTTCATTTATTTATGTAATGCAATGAATTATATCCTCTCTGACTGATATATAGTTACATGCTTTAGATTTTACGTTGTATGTCGTCATTTCCCTGCATGTGTATAGGTGTCCGGACGTGTCGAATGGAAGGATTGTGATCTGTCAAGTGAGGGACGAGAAACATCATCTTTTCTCCAATGACAACTGCGTGGGATTTGAGGTAGGCTACTCATTGCGATCTTTGTCTTCTTGTAACTAGGAACCAATGTCATTGCGTGACTTGATTGTTGCTAGACCCGATCTGGGCTAGTGGGATCGCCTCTCGGTTCGATGGTAGCCCCTCTAAGTAGTTTGGTCGCTTCCTTCAATTGGGGTTGATTCACAGGTTATCGCCTTCCTTCTTATGTGCCCTTTGACATCACAGTACAGGCCTCCCATCTAGTCGTACCCAGCACCATTATAGATGAAGGCACGTCTATTAGTATTTTATCCTCGACTACTTGGCAAGATTTCGGTTCGCCGCCGCTTATGCCTGTTACACAGAATCTGTTGGCCTTTAACAAAAGAACTAGTCAACCGTTAGGGATCCTTCCGAAGTTGCTTGTTACTTTGGGAGGGAAAACTGTCCATATGGACGTGATGGTTGTTCCTGGCCCCTTGGACTTTAATTTACTCTTGGGATGCGATTATACTTATGCCATGGGAGCGCTTGTCTTCTCCATATTTCATGTGATGTGTTTTCCGCACCAAGGTCGGATTGTGACCATCGATCAGCTTGCGTTCTTTAGTCCTAATATGGCAGCTAGTTCACCATCATCTCTGCCAGATCTTTATCCACCGGTTGTGTCATCCCCGCCGCATGTCAATTATGTGGCTACCTATCCTGTTCTCGTATTCAGTGATAGTGCCATTGTACATCGTGTGCTGGGGGCATTAGGTCCAGACTTCCAAGATGTTTTCCGTCCATCGGACGAGAACCTCTTGGAAGCCATGATTTATTATTCATTATGATAAGGTTGTTGGAGCATAGTTCCTTTTCTTGTGTCAAGCTCCCTAAAAAATGAAACAAGGTTGTCGGAGCATAGTTCCTTTTCTTGTGTCAAGCTCCCTAAAAAATGAAACAAGGTTGTCAGAGCATAGTTCCTTTTCTTGTGTCAAGCTCCCTAAAAAATGAAACAAGGTCTTCGGAGCATGGTTCATCTGCCTGTGTCAAGCTCCTTAAACAATGAAACAAGGTTGTCGGAGCACAATTCGTTTTCTTATGTCAAGCTCCTTAAAAAATGAAACAATCTCTTTGGAGCAGATTTCCTTGTCTTTTGTCAAGCTCCTTAAACAATGAAACAAGGTGTTCCAAAGATAGTTTGTCTTCTGTATTAACCTCGTTAAAAAATGAAACAAGGTCATCTAAGGATATTTCTTTTAATGTGTCAACCTCGTTAAAACAATGAAACACTTTCCTGTTCAATTTGAGTCTTTGATAAGATCTCGTAAAATCCCAGTCGATTCTTTCTCTTGATCTCATAATTTGAACCTTCACTCCATCTTTCGTTCATATGGACTGAAGCTTGGGGGGCATGTACCTCGAATTGAGTCACCATGCTGGGGGCATGCCTACTTTTTCAAGCATAGTTTGTTTCCATTTCAAGCTTGTGTAAAAATGAAACTGGTTTCAAGCATAATCTATCTTTGTTTCAAGCTTGTGTAAAAATGAAACCAATTCCAAGCAGAGTTTCCTGATTTCAAGCTTTTGTAAAAATGAAACCATTCCCATTTTACCTCTCATGATTGCCATTTTATCAACCCGTTTTGCCATATGAACCTTGGTTTTCTCATTCCACCGTCACTATCTGCTTGGCCGATCATATGCCTTCACTTGGTTGTTTTACCCATTCCTGACGAACCGCTATGATGAGTGGTCTTGTTAGCCAGCCTCTTGACCTTTATCTTGTTCTGAGTAGTTCCACCATCACCGGAACTAGTTGCTGCCATTTATACCACTCATTCCTCCAGGAAGAGTCACCTTTCAGCTCTTTTCTAACTCTCTAAAATTGAAAAGATTGCCGAGACGCTTGTTGTTTTGAAATCGTTAAATGGCTGCAAAGTGACATCTACCCAGTATACGTTCACCCCTTTTTTGGGTCGGGATAGATTATTTACAAAAAAGGAATACCCTAGCCTATCGCGACTAGGAGGTTCTCTCAGACATAGTTTTCTACCTTTTCGGATCTACGATACTATCTACGAAAAGGGACTAATGGAGTTTTTTTTCCGATGTCTTTTCAAACTCTCTAAACATGAAAAGACGTTGAGTTCTTCCTTTGTCAGACTCGTTAAAAACTAATAACATCGGACTCCGTCATAATGAGGTTACTCGAGTTCCTCCTTCCTAGGACTCGTAAAATGTACTAGGTTGGATTTTTCTGAAGGACAAACTTATATGACAAGCATATGGTATCCTCTTCAAGCTTGTGTAAAAATAAAGAGGTACTCGCTAGAAATGGTGGGGGGAAATGGAACTAGTATCACCGTCGTGTCGGCAGTATGTCGCTCTTGAACATGGCACTTGTTTGCATTCGTGTCGGGTTGGGGACATCTCATCTCGTTATCTGCTTGCCTCCATGGGTTTGGGTAATCTCTTTTGACTGCTCATCTGCTCTTTTCCACGTCATCATGACCTTAGATCCTTTGATGTCAAATACTGCCAAATCCAGTTTCGTGCCGCCGATATGTTCAAGAGAAGTTGGCCTCTACAGTTTTCAACCTCCCTTTGATTCTCTACTAATCTTGATTCGCAAACATCATGTTCCTCTATCTCGCGTCGATGATGTGGGAAACACTATGGCCCACCTTCGATCAAGGTCACTTCGTGTCGACTTCAGCTCATTATCCAGGAAGCTGATCTAGAGACTCCCTTCAGGTACCTTGGAGCCTGCATGCCTCAATGGCAGGTTCTTCACATTTGACGCAAGGTTTTCATTATTGGCCTTCGATTGGATGATTTTGTGGGTGTTCGAATCCAACTCACTGTTCACATTTCGTTGATTGTACCTATAGTACCTTGAGGGTCATCCTCATTATTGGTGGTTCCTCTCACGTTTGTTAACGGATTTCATTATTGGCTGGTAATCAAACGATGTTATTGCATGTTCGACTTTAGCTCACTTATTCACATGCTGAAACTTGTACTTTGTTCGGGTCGAGATGGAGCACAAGACCCTAGATTTTGTCTGATAAAATCCAAGCTACGGATTCTTTGTGGATTATCATGATTAGTTACATGACTCATTTGATTGGATGGTTGCGACCATACCTGATTTTACTTGTTGATCCTTCTTTGCTGGATGGATGTGTCCACACCTTGGATCCTGGTTATTGTACACTCTATTATGGATGGTTGTGCCCATACCACATATCACGTATCAGAGATATCAGTTGTATTTGCAGGTCTTTCAATGGCATTGTTTTCAGTTGGGCGTGTTCTCATAAAGCATTTCACCCCTCCCTCTCTCTTGGACCTCATGCTTTAGGGGGCATATGTTACACAGCATTTTGTCACTGTCCCTGCAATCCCTTGTCCCGTACATTGGAGGACTATTCCCGTGACCTGTGAACAGTAAAATGTCCTAAAACCACCTTCATGGCATCCTCTTACACAAGGAAAAACATTCTCTTGAAGAACATTTCCTCTGAAAAACCAAAAAAATAGATGTTTTAGCCTTGGCATGACTAGGTAGTTCATCACTCGCGCCAATGGGGGAAATCCATGCTAGAGGGCGCGCCAACTAGCGCTCTATCCCTATGTTTCACTCACACCAGGCTTATTAAGGGATGTTTTTTAAAAATAAATGGCAGAAGTTTGATTCTAACAAACTCCAGAATGAATCATCAAAAGAATTTGAGTGGTTTGGCTCTAGATATCCATGTATAGGAAGTGGTTTTCCACCTCTCATGGAACCTTCCTAAGAGATAGGGCCTATCCCATGATTATAGGGATCCCAACTTCCCTTCCTCCATCTATAAAAGCTTTCCCTCTCCATTTCCAAGCTAGCTGAATTCTTGGGAGCTGAACTTGTAGGAAGGAAACTAAAGTTGGGAAACTATTGAGAGCTAAGCCGAAGAGAATCTCGTAAGAGAGAGAGCTTCGTCCAGATTCCTGACAGGCTTTGTTGAGACATGCTCTACTGCAAGTCCCGTCGAAGGAAGATCATAGTGTCAGAGCATTTGGTTGTAATCTCCCTTTTGTCATTTATAATATAAGCGACTCTGGTTTTGGTTCCATTCATGTGTTCATTTCTTTATGTAATGCAATGAATTATATCCTCTCTGACTGATATATAGTTACATGCTTTAGATGTTACGTTGTATGTCATCGTTTCCCTGCATGTGTATAGGTGTTCGGATGTGTCGAATGGAAGGATTGTGATATGTGAAGTGAGGGACGGGAAACATCATATTTTCTCCAACGACAACTGCGTGGGATTTGAGGTAGGCTACTCATTGCGATATTTGTCTTCTTGTAACTAGGAACCAACATCATTGCGTGACTTGATTGTTGCTAGACCCAATCTGGGCTAGTGGGATCACCTCTGTCTGCAGAGGGGATTTACCTCCTCAACAGAGGGACGCCACCATGGTTTCAACCTTTAAATGAGAATTTTTCTCCTTATTTGAATTAGCCTTACTCTTGATCTCCGCCATATTTTGTTCATAATTCACCTAGGGGATCAATACGCCTAATGAATCCCAAAAAGCTGGAAATCCTACCTCAATGACTTTGTTCCACTCATTGTCGAAAACCTCCACTCCTCTAGCAACTATTCCTAGGCAACCGGTGATCTTGGCTCTAATGTCTTCTCTTTGTATCATCCTCATGATGTCCATCATTGTCTCGAAATGGTCCACCACTCCACGCATTCCTAAATCCTCAGTGGGGAGTTCATTGATAAACTGAATATAACCTCGCATGATCAGCACATTCTCATTTCCCTTGCATCGACCTACATCCAATTGAGCCTTATAGTCGCGGATAATTATTTTCTTGTCATTAGTGAGAGTAATGTATTCCAAGTGATCCTTTACCTCCTTTATTATCTCACCACAAATCATCTTCCTAGCCTCTACCAAAGACATATTACCTTTGATTTGAGCCTTCAGATCCTTGATTGACTTGTTCAGATCCTGAGTCTCCCTTCGAGCCGCATCCATCTCCTTTTGTAGAGACGATATTTTTTTTTATTTTTTAGTCAAGGAAATCTTTGCCTCCTCTAAGAATCTCTACATCATCCGTGTTTCATCCTCTAAGACCTTCAGCTCAACTAAAGCCTTATTCAGTTTCTCTGAGGGGTTATGTGGGTCTTTCGGTATTGGAATTAGGAAGACATGACTATCCTATAACTGTTACAGCTCAGCCAATCTCCTTTTCAAATCCGCTATATCATCGCTCTTCTGGAGGAGTATTTCTGAGAGGGCTTCTCTCTCTTTCTCAACTTGAGCAAGTTTGGTCGTCTAAATATGTTCAAAGCTAGGGATATCAAACTTCTTTCGTAACTCCTGTTCCTCCAGCTCTGTCTTTTTTAGAAGAGTTTGCATGGTAATCTCTTGGTCAACTCCCTTTCCCTTTATCATGGTCTTATATTCAGTGAGCTATTATTTGAGATAGCTTTGGAGTTCACCATCTCCCTTTTCAGAGTGACTATTGTATTATCCAACTGATTTCAATCCTTTTCCAATGCTAGAGTGTGCTTCAACACTTCATTATGAAGTGTTTCCCCAATTCCTTTATGGATTTTTAACTTGTCTAATAACGAGATAGAGGCGAAATCAAGGATCATCTCCAGAGCTTTGTATTTAGGTCTAGAGGGAAGGGGATGAGAGGTTGAATGTTGTAGTGCAACCACAAATTGATCATTTTCGACGTCTAAATATGTCAAGAGCCTGGTGTGGTGTTTATCAACATACTAGGAAAGTTCTATCCTTAGCTTCTCTCTGGTCATTTGATTCTTTTCCTCAATCTCTTATCCTAAAGGCCACTCCTTTCTTGAACCTATGTATTTTATGAAGGACCCTCACCTCGGGTGACTATCTGTGAGTAGGCTGAAGGTGCTTGTGACGAAGATGTATCCAAAGAGACTCAGAACCCTAGATTTTCCTTACCTCAATCTATATAAACAGGGACAACCTCATTAGGTTGTTCTATGAATTGTCCTTCAGGTCCTTCTATTCTAGTTTTCTTGTTGACGTGGCCCTTTTCTTCTACCTCCATGAAATCTTGTACATTCTTGTATCTTTCTTAATCCCAAGCTTTTTACTCATTTTTCACACTGTCTCCTCTAGAACTTTCTTCTATTGTTGGGGATTCAATCTCTATCTATGTATCCAAAGGCCATGAGTTAGAGATAGCTTTCCATTCAACATGGGGTCTAAGATCATGTTCATATGTTGAAGAATTAATCTTCTTCCTCCTTTGTGTAATGACTCCCTTGGGGTCAAATGTCATATGTCTCCCTGCAGGAAGCTTATCTTCTAAAGAAACTCCTCGAATAGAGGGAATGCATGCCTTGAATTAATGGTAAATGAGCCTACTACACTCGGGAGCTTTAAGATATAACCTTTCTTCGTGGGCACAAAAGGAGTTTTCTCTACACTAGATACTTTCCTGATGGACTCGAGGGTAAATATTCTCATGGGCATGAATGTTTTCAAATGGAAATGAGGGAGATCAGAACCATAAACCCTGATTTCAATGTGATTCTCGAATAAGTACCAATCCCCTACACAGTGTGTCTCGCTGAACTAGAGTAGTTCTTTTTGTTCAAGAAAAATCCCCGGGCGGAGGGCTACCATGTATAATTGTATAGGACCTGGACATGAAATCCGTGATGATTTTTGTGTAACCCCTACCTATGGGATGTTTTTGAACCGAGAGGGTCCACTAAAACACATATTTTGGCTCATCCCCTTTCTTAGAAAATTTTTCCAAGCCTAATCCTTCAAACTTGTCTGTGTGTGTGAACAAGAACAAATAGAACACCACTAAATAATACCTGAAACAAATTGAAGTTGACACATCCTGGAAATTTCCTTGAATGACTTAGGCGAGGAAGGTGGGAATATCAATAAAAACCCCTGGTTGCTTCACGAGGTCAATAAATCATAGGCAGGCATTAGTTACCCAACTAGTATTGTCTACCTCAAGCATACCTGAGATAATTGCAAGGATTGTTTGAACAGTGTCAAGGAAGAGAGAAAGAGGAAACTTATCTATGGGTGGTAATACAGACACATGAGCAACAGTAATTAGCTCTAGGAGGGACCTATGTTTCTCTAGAGGAAGGTTCAAGAAATGACACATGAGGGTTACCTCGGTGAACTCGAGGCAGTTGTGAGAAGGAGGATAACATAGGACCTTCCGAATTAATTGGGGGATGATTTCGAGTATATTATTTCCCTGTTTAGAGAGAAAGAAACCCTTTTACTCAATATAGGTTTTGGCGAGCCAGGTTATGAATTCGGGAAAATGGTGAATTGATCGGGGAATTTGGTAATATAACCCTGAGTCTATCACCCCAAATAGATATTCACCCCGCCATTGATAACCCATGAGCTTAGACCACATATTTGCCACATTGAAATGGTAGATAGGGTCGCAGAGCTGGGCTTGGGAGTCCATGAGTGGGTCAGGACCAGAGGTGGTCCTGGCCTCTCGAGCTTGCGAGGTCTTAGGCGCAGTTCTATTCATCCTATAAACCATAATAGTGAAACACAACAAAACAAAAACAACAAGGAACTGACCAAATACCTGAGGTGACGAGAGCGACATGAGGGAAGACATGCACAGACCGATGCTTTTACTTGGGTGCTCGGCTAGTACTAATGCAGGTAGTAAAAAACAATGGTCGAGATTAAAACATGGAGGGAATGGTATTTTTAAAGCAAGAGGGGGACAACTAGAGCGCTAACGTCAGGAGGACGTCGGTTGGCAAGCACGTGGCACACAGGGTCGGTGTAAGGTGATTGATTTGGTGAGGAGCCACGTGCCAGACGTGTGGCGCAAACTCGTACTTGAACCCTTACCATACATTCTTACCTTTCACACTTTGAAGCGACATAGGTGGTCCCCACCCAGATTTTCGGCGGGTCGACGAGGTCCCGGCAGATGAGAGCATCTCCCCCTAAAGAGCTCTTGATTGTCCGACCCATCTGCTGACGTCGAGATATCCGAGGGGTCGAATTTGTTCTACACTCGTGGTTTGGCTACCGACGAAATTTCCTTCACGCAATCAATCGTTGAATCGGGCGGCCAACCTTTAAATCACGCAGTGACTGCACACTGCTTGCTATTTGTTTGTTCCCTACGGATTAGCTTGATGAGTGCGCACAGATCTCTACCCAATATTTTACTTAGCAGGTGGTGTTTCTCCTTGATCCCCATGGAACGGTGTTTATATGTTCATAAGAAAACATGTATGATGATACTGGTAGAATCTTTTTTCGATTTCTCCATAGCTCCGTATGTGAAAAATACACATCATGCAACATTATGGTGATTAGTGCCTACGCGCCAATTTCTAAATGGAAACTCACAAAGTGCCTTGAATATAATACAATTTCTATTATAATCATGCACCTAGCTAGTACCCATAAAGAAAGAAACAATATTTGGTTCTCCAAACAATCAAAATGTTATATACTTCTATAAAAATAAGCAAATATTTCTAACTATCATCGAAATTTATTAGCAAATATTTATGCCGTAAGGCATTCTTATTTGAAAACAACTTTCCTGATTGCCACTCTACACCATTTGGTACCATCGATCTTATGTGTTAGACGATTGAAAGATTATCAACCCTACGATGCGAATAATGGTTATTTAGAGTTCGTTTTGGTTACTTAGGGTTATGTTAGTTGCGGCGATCAAAGAACCTACCAGCAATTGGCAATGGATCCTCTCCTTCCCATTTAAATGATCCTCGCTGGCGAAAGTTTTTCTTTACATTATCTCTGTCGAAAGAGAGGAATGATAGGAGCAGAAAGAACCATATACATCCAGACATGCCATCCATCTAGAAATACGATGTGGGTTTCACTCGCGTCGGGTTATCTTGGACCGGCAGGAGATTCCACTACTACAGACAGGTTTCCTTGTCGCGTATTTGATCAAACCCAATTCATACAATGCTTCAAACTAATTATGTGTTGCTTCAATCTTTTATGATTCCACACTACAAAGCATTCACAAATAAGATTACAAAAGTTTCCTTCATTGCATCTATGTGAATTAAGAGACAGGACTCTCGTATTAGGATGAGTAAATTAGCTTGGGCGCAAGAGTGATTGTTATGGCACAAGCTGAGCTGGTTGGTTGTCCCAATTGCAGTGTTCAGGTATGGCTTCCTCCCCAAGTTGTTGGTTTTCCCTGTCATTACTGCATGTTTATGCCGAGATTCACCAACCTAAACCCTGCTGGCGGTCGAATCCCGTTAGGAAAATGCCAGGTACTCTAAAGTTTAACAAACCTAGACATGAGCTGATTTTTGTTAGTCTGGTTCCTCTGGTTTGAGCCAACACTAATAAAAGAGCTGTTCTCAGTGCGATTTGTTACAAAAATAAGCCACACGAGCTCAATTGCTGCATCAACGATGTCAATGGTATGAAATATCTTTTGACAACTAGATTCAACGTCCGTGAAGACTCTATAGTTACTCTCACAAGTATTAATTAGTTATTAATTGTTTTGATTATCTTACATGGCTTCACTTTGTATAAATATTTCACTTGTGTTTTTCATTACGTGAGATCTGTAGTTTCAGTTTTTGCAGAGGAAGAAAATGATTCGAAAAGAATCCCCACAAAACGAAACATCCAGAGGTGGATGCATTGGCTAGTGCAGGATTGCCAACCTGGAGATTCTTTGGTGTTTCATTATTCTGGGCATGGCTCCTAGCAAAAATATTTCACCGGCCATGAAGTTGATGGCTATCAAGTCAAGACGGCGGGGAAGATTATGGACAAGGACATCAAAAATACGTTGGTAAAACCCTGTCCCCCGGAGCTCGATTCATCAACAGTAAGATTCCTACTAATAACCACAAGACTATATATATATTTAGAAAAGAAACTGATTTATGGAGGGTAAATTAATTAATGGTGATTGCAACGATTGTACTCAGTTAAGGAAAAACATTTGCACAATCATTCATTTTCTGCCATTTCGTTTCCCATTTATCCCAAGCTACGGAATCAGTTTGAAGGATTGTTCATCACTATTTCTTCCACTTTGCGGAATAGGGTTGAAGTTTATTAGCTTTCCATGATTATATTTTTGTGTTTCTGTTCACCGTGTCTCCCACGTTGCGGAAGAGAGTTGAAGATTGTTCCCTTTGAAAGCCAAGGACCTTGAATGACACTCGCGATGGAAGAAGAAAATAAAGGAAGGAGGACTTTGAATTACACTCGCTATGGAAGAAGAAAATAAAGGAAGCATTTAGAGATTTAGTTTATATATTCAAAGTCTTTGAAGGTTATGTTGTAAGTTATCTCTGTGATATTTTTTCTATAGGTTTTGAGAGAACTTAGAGATTTAATTTACATAGTTAAACTCATTAGTTTGACTATTTATGTGTTTGACTATTTATTTAATTTACATAGTTAAACTCATAGTTATATTATTATTTTTGTGGAAAATTTTAAAACCTTGGTTTATCTTATTCAAAATCATAAATTTGAATGTTTATGTTATAAGCCATGGTTGTAATGCTACTTTTAAAGTATTCAAAGAACTTAAAGACCGATTTATGTATTCAAAGACATAAATTTGAAGGTTTATGTTGTAAGTCATAGTTGTAATACTAATTTTGTAAGTCATCGAAGAATTTAGAGACTATGTTTATGTATTCAAAGACAAAAATTTGAAAGTTTACATTGTAAATCATGGTTTTAATGGTTTCTTTTGTAATTCCGGAAAGAATGTAGAGTTTTAACAAGTTATAAAGATGAATATGTATGAGTCATGGTTGTAATGTTGAGTTTGTACGCCATGGAAGAATTTAGAGTAATAAATTTGATGGTTTACTTTGTAACTCATGGAAGTATTTCGTGAAGGTCTATTAAAGTTAAGTTTCACTCTAGTCTTAAAGTTGAAGGTTCATAAGTCTAAGTATTTTTGATAAGAAATGTACATCTAATTGAAGTGGTGTTACAAGGAATTCATTATTTATAAAATTGTAAATAATAATATTGTTTTGTTTACAAATATAATAGGAATATAAGGCCTTTTTATGTTACAAGAGTTTTATTTTGCAGTAATTCATTAGTACATAAAATATTTGTGACCAAAGTAGTGAAAAAAAAGTCATAGAATTTGTCAATAATGGAATACTACAATATTTTTTGTAGCATTAGAATTAAATTAATATTTTTTGTTGTGAATATTATTAAATTAAATCAATACTTTTGTGTAGCACTTATTTTATACATTGGAAAGTAGTAAAGAAAAGGTCTCAAATTTGTCAAAAATGAGATGCTATAAAATTTTTGTGGCAACAAAATTAAATTAATATTTTGTTTTGTGAATATTTCTAAAGTAAATCAACAATTTTGTGTAGCAATTATTTTACGACTAATGTTAAAAGTTAAAAATTGTTATCTTATCAATAACCTATAAGGAGTTGTTTTGTTTACGTTCAACACCCTAAATAAGATAAACATGCTCCAATGTTATAAGAAAAAATTTAATATACAATAATTAATTTTTAATACATCAAATTATATAGAGTTTAGCTTAATTATCATCCTAAAATTGAATTTTCATCAAGTCTAAGTACGCATTCATGTTTAAATTGATATTGAAAGATGTACGGAACAGATTATTCATAAATTTCCAAGAAGTTGCATCGGTTTAATTTATAGTTATAATCAAGAAATAGGGTTTTCCAAAGTTATAAGAAGAACTTTAACTTGTAATAGTTTACTTGTACAAAAAAAAAAAAAAACATTGTGACCAAAGGGGTTAAATTTTTAGTCACCAGATTCATCAAAAGTAGTATAGAATTAGTATTATTTCTACCAATATGACTAAAGTAAGTGAATACCTTGGCATAGAAAATATTTTATAATATATGATAAAATTTGAAATTTCTATTGTTGTAAACTCAAAAACTTTTTATTGGTTATTTTTGTAACTAGTATGCAAAGACTAGCATTCTCTATTTTTTCGAGTGGGCCTAAGGGTTAAGAACATGTGTTTTCTCCTAAGAGGGCATAGAGTATATATGTCTTCCTAGACTTAGCAGCCTTCCTAGACTTAGCATTCAAATGGTTGCGCGGAGGTGGGTCCCTTGTCCCACAAACAAGGGGGTCTCATACACCAATTTGGTGTTTGTCGTGACCTTAAAATTGGATAATAATAATAATAATAATATATAAAACCCATTGGAAACTAATGCTATGCACTTATTGTGGTGCCATGTTGCTCCTTCATATGAGATTTGATGGCCGGGAAGTATTTTCTTTGTTCTCTCTCTAAGTTCTAGATCACCATTTGATATTGGGTGATATTAGGTGATTAACCCATGAGGTGTAGACAAATTATTTTATATGGGGTTTAGTCTCAACAACGTCATAGGTTGAAACCTTATGGTGAGGGGTTGAGGATGGAAGCCACTTTTGAAGAATTAAATTCCCAAAGGGTGTCCAGACCTTCCAAAACCTCCTCACATGATCCTGGTGATAAGCATCCCATTGTGGGTGGGTTGGTCTTCTGCGATCCAATAAATGGGCAGATATCTATTCTTCCATCTAATAAATAGGTTAGCTCAAGCCAAGGCTAAACGTAACTACAAAAAAAAGGTGGATGGTTGAATCATATGCATTCGATTGTAATAGTAGTTGGAGCAATTTCATATTGGTTGTCAATAAAAGCAAGGATACTTGCAATATATGAGCACCTCGTGGTCCCGACACCTACCCCTCAAGGGAAATAAATTGCATATTTAATCCACGATAAAATCAGATCAAAGTTATTGTAAGGAAACATGTTTTTTATCATTGGTTGTACTTTTATAGATTAGTAATTTAAATTTATCATGAAGACTACTTTACATTGTCTCTCTCGAAAGAGAGGAATGATAGGAGCAGAAAGAACCCTATACGTCCAGACATGCCATCCAGATAGAAATACAATGCGAGTTTCACTTTCACTAAGTTGAAGGGAGCTTGATCAGCAGAACCAGTGGATTTGCCCCCATGGTTGACCTTGATGGTGATGATTTCATCGTTGTCAGCGCACTGCATCATCTTGGCCATATTACTGAGGTTCCTGCCCATGGACATGTTACGTTCGCAGCGATAGTGCTCGAAGCCCTCAAATATGAGCAACAGGGAAATGAGGGAAACGTGGCTTGATTCCATGGCCTCCAGGGAGAAACATGTGGCCGAGAAATCGAAGTTACAATCGGTGACAAGGTCCTTGATGGACTCCATCACCTTCTTCAGAAGACTCCCCTGCACAAGCCTTAGTTCTAACATTGTTGCAGTGAAGACAAAATCTGAGAGAAGAGGACTCCTTCCCTTGTGACAAAGCTCGAGAGAAGATGTAACTCGTTTTGAGAGCAGAAATATGGGTTGCGAGCAACTGTGGATGTGTGTTTTAAGATGGAAATGGAATGAAATTTTCTCTATTTTCCTTCCAAAATGAAACATTACACCATATTTGACGAGGGCATCTACCAAATAAAAATGTTGAGTCCTCTGTGTTTGTGGATATGCGGGGATTTTGGAGGAGGCCCACTTTTTTTTGGTGAATTCTATACATACACCTCATTCATACACTACTCTTCCAAGCTCCCCTGCAAGGGAAAACTGTGACAGGTTGGTAGGCAATATACAGGTACAGGATAAATATGAGGAAAAATTTATCAAAATATAAGAGGATTAAAAACACTAAAAAAATGTATGGTAAATAAATAAAAATATAAATAAACTAGAGGTATGGTAAATAAATAAAACATTTTTTTTTAATATTTACTCTATAAACCTCTATATTTACAAAACTCAAAAAAGAGGTTCTATTTAGGTGAAGCCTATGGGCCAAATACCATATTTATAAAAGAGGTATGGTAAATAAATAAATATAAAAGATGTATAAATAGCTAACGTGGATAAATAAAAATATATCAAATAGGATTAGAAATCAACATCTAATTATATATGAATTCTATGACCCAAATACCATGGAATAAATTATTATTAATAGCATGCAAAAAAAGACATTATTGCATGGAGATGCGTATTCTATAGCCTAGTATGACCCCGATGTGTAAGTATGTCGAAAGCCAAAATAACAAAAACTAAAGAAAATTTTAAAAATAAAATATCAATAATGTCGCATTAAACAATAATTTAGAAAACCATATAAATAAATAATTAAAAAATCATTAAAAAATAAATTTATCAAAATATGAAGAGATTAAATTCATTAAAAAATATATGGTAAATAAACAAAAATATAAATAGACTAGACGTATGGTAAATAAATAAAACCTTTTTTATATATTTACTTGATAAACCTCTATATTTACAAAACTCAAAAAAGAGGTTTTATTTGGGTGAAGCCTATGGGCCAAATACCATAATACCATATTTATAAAAGAGGCATGGTAAATAAATAAATATAAAAGATGTATAAATAGCTAAGGTAGTTAAATAAAAATATATCAAATAGGATTAGAAATCAACATCTAATTATATATGAAGTCGATGGCCAAGTACCATAGAATAAATTATTGTTAATAGCATGCAAAAAAAACATTATTGCACCTAGAAGCATTCTACAACCCTGTATGACCCCGATGTGTAAGTATGTCGGAAGCCAAAAAGAAAAATTTAAAAATAAAATCTCAATAATGTCGGCTTAAACAATAATTTAGAAAACCATATAAATAAACAATTAAAAATTCATTAAAAAATAAATTTATGAAAATATAAAGAGGATTATGAACACTAAAAAAGATATGGTAAATAAATAAAAATATAAATAAACTAGAGGTATGGTAAATAAATAAAACCTTTTTTTTTATTTATTTACTCCATAATCCTCTATATTTACAAAACTTAAAAAAGAGGTATTATTTAGGTGAAGCCTATAGGCCAAATACCATGGGATAAATACCATAGGCCAAATACCTTATTTATAAAAGAGGTAAGGTAAATAAATAAATATAAAAGACATATAAATAGCTAAGGTAGATAAATAAAAATATATCAAATAGGATTAGAAATCAACATCTAATTATATATGAAGTCTATGGCCCAAATACCATGGAATAAATTATTATTAATAGCATGCAAAAAAAAACATTATTAACCCTACAACCCATTATGACCCCAAAGTGTAAGTATGTCTGAAGCCAAAATAAAAAACTAAAAATAAAATTAAAAATAAAATCTAAATAATGTTGGCTTAAAGAATAACGTACACAACCATATAAATAAACAATTTAAAATAAATTTAAACAATATAAATTTAAAGATGAAGAGTTTTAAGAAAACTCAAAAAAGAGATATGGCAATGAAATAAAAATATAAATAAACGAGAGGTATGGTAAATAAATAAAAAACTTTTTTTTCTACTTACGTGGGAGGTATGGTAAATAAATAAAACTACAGTTTATGATAAATACATATAAATATAAATATAAATAAACTATAGGTATGGTAAATAAATAAAAGCTCTTTTTATATTTACTCCATAAATCTCTTTGTATTTACAAAAACTCAAAAAAGAGGTTTTATTTAGGTGAATCCTATGGGCCAAATAGTGAGACAAATTATTATTAATACCATGGGCCAAATACTATATTTATAAAAAAGGTATAAAAATGTAAGGTAAATAAATAAAAATATATCAAATAGGAGTAGAAATCAACATCTAATTATATATGAAGCCTATGGACCAAACTAATAATAATAGCATGAAAAAAAACATTATTAACCATGACATTAATATTAAAATAATAATAATATTATTAAATATAATATTCATATTAATATTATTAAATTTAATAACTTTATATTAATACTATATATATATATATATATATATATATGAACTATAGATATATATGGGAGGGAAGAACAAAGACATATGATAGAGCTAGAGATAAACTGAAGGAGAGGGGAGAGGAGGGATGAAGAGAGAGAGAGAGAGGGAGAGGAGTGAGAGAGACAAAAAAGGGTAAGAGAGGGAAAGGGAGAGGGAGACATACAGATGGAGGTGGGAGAGAGAGAGAGTGTGAAAGAGGGAGGGAGAAGGAGGGAAGATTGGAGGGGAGAGAGAGAGAGAAGAAGAAAGACATAGAGTAAGAAGTGGAGAGGGATGGAGTGACAAGGGAGATATGGAGAGAGAGTATGTATGTTTAGGGGTGAGATAAAGAGATGTAGGAGTGATGGAAACAAGGGGGGAGAGAATGAGAGAGAAGAAAAGAGGGAGGGATATAGTAACATAGTTGGAGAGAGAGATAGAGTGATGAGGGAAGAGAGAGGATTTGAGAGAGAGAGAGAGATGGAGAGAGATGGAAAAGAGAGGGAGGAAGACACACACATACAGAGAGAGAGAGAGAGAGGGATGAAGGATGAGAGAGAGGACTTGAGAGAGAGGAAGAGAGTGAGGGGGAAGTGAGAGTATTGTAGGGGAACGAGAGAGAGAGAGAGAAAGAGAGAGAGTGTAATGGGGGAAGAAAGAGCGAGGTATGAGAGAAAGGGAGAGAGAGGAAGGAAAAGAGAGGGGACTTGAGGGAGAGGAGGAGAGAGGGAAGGAAGAATAAATACATAGAGTGACAAGTGGAGAGAGAGTGTGTATGTTTTGGGGTGAGATAAAGAGATAGAGAGAAGGGAGGATATAAGGAGAGAGAGAGAGAGAGAGGCATATATTAACAAAGTTGGAAGGTGAAGATAGAGAGAAAGAGAGAGGTGGGAGAGAAAGGAAGAGAGAGAGTGGAGAGAGGTAGGGAAAGAGAGATGGATATGAAGGGGGAGAGAGAGGGAGGTAAGAAGAAATACATAGAGAGTGAAAGCTGGAGAGAGAGAGAGAGAGATAAGGAATATGGAGAGAGAGGGAGAGAGGATAGTAGGAGGGAAGATAGATATAAGTGGGGGAGAGGGAGGGAAGGGGAAGAGTGAGAGAGAGAGGGAGGGAGAGGAGGAGGGAGTGATAAATAGATAGATTGGAGAAAGAGAGTGTATGTTTTGGGGTTGATATAGAGAGACAAATAGAGATAGAGATATAGATGGAAGGTGAAGAGAAATACGAGATAGATGGAGACAGGGATGGAGGGACAAAGAGATTGGTAAATATGGAGTGAGAGAGTGTGTGTGTTTGTGGGGGTGTGATAAAGAGACAAAGAATATATGGAGGGACATATAGATATATATGGAGGGGGGAGAGAGGGAAGAATATTTATTGCAATATATGCATTGATTGCAATGTCTATGGTGATTTCTAATCTTATTTGATTGCTTGAACTAGATGCATTGATTTTTATTTCTAATGATATTTGATTACTTGCACTAGATGCATTGATTTCAATGTAGATAATTTCTAATCCTATTTGATTGCTTGCACGAAATGCATTGATTTCAGTGTAGATTATGATTTCTAATCTTATTTGATTACTTTCACTAGATGCATTAATTTCAATGTAGATGTTAATTTCTAATTATTTTTTATTTCTTACACTAGATGCATTGATTTCAATATATATGATTTACAATCCTATTTGATTGTTTTCACTAAATGCATTGATTTCAGTGTAGATGGTGGTTTATAATCCTATTTTATTGCTTGCACTAGATACATTGATTTTAGTGTATATGTTGGTTTCTAATCCTATTTTCTTACTTGCACTAGATGCATTGATTTGAGGGTAGATGTTGATTTCTAATCCTATTTGATTACTTGCATTGGATGCACTGATTTTAGTGTAGATGTTGTTTTCTAATATTATTTTATTTTTTGCATTAGATGCATTGATTTTAGTGTATATGTTGATTTCTGATTTGATGTAATTAGATGTATGATGGTACATTAATTTTAAAGCCATTGCATTAATATTATGCATTGATTTCAGTGTAAGCACAAAAAATCATTGACAATGTAGATTTATTTTTGTGTTATAACTTAATTAAACCTAATAATATTGGAGAGACAGAGAGACAAGGTATGATGTTTAATACAACAACTCGAGCTAAATATTTATGATGTCAAGTGTCTTTTCATATAATCCATATGAAAAGATGACAAAACTAACAAGGGTGACAATAAGAATAATAGAAGAAAATAGTTTGAGATTGATCACAATGAAGGCTATTTGTAATTTACTACATTCTTATTATTCACATTTTCTATCACTCAATATTATTACATTATCACTTTACATTCAAAAATTTTATTTCATCATTTTTCATCATTAATTAAATAATCGAATTCAAAATTAAAATGAATCATAAATCTGAGACATATTTAGCATATTTAAAATGGTTATATTAATATTAGATGTATTTACATATTATTGATAAAATTAATCATATGTTCCTCATATTATTGATAGATTTCCTTGGCCACACACGAGTGAAACCAGCGTAGATCCATCTTAACTCTGATCTATCAAGCACCGAGTGGGATCAAATCCCTCTAGGTGCAAACTTTTCCTCAAGTTTTGCACTCAAAAAGAAGTTTGCACCTAGAGAGATTTGATCCCTCTCCGCGCTTGATAGATTCAGAGTTAAGATGGATCTAGGCTGGTATAAAAGCAAATAGTGTATTGCTAACTTTTTATTGATTAACTAGAGTGAGTTAGTGTCCTTGCCATCTTTATCTTTAAAAACCATTGGCTATCCAAAATTGTAAAGATATTGTTTATGACCATTACATAAACAAAATGTTAATGGTGCAAATAATATCAATGAAATGTTATTGGTGCAAATAATATCAATGATGGCAATGGAAAAACATGATAGTTATCAATGATGGCAATGGAAAAACATAATATTTTATTTCTTTGTTCCCACGATGGATGGAAGCTAGGTTTCATCTATCGTTTCGATTATTGGATTGTGGTAATTTTAAATATTAATATTTTGATTTACTTTATTGCATTGTGGTAATTTTAAAATATTAATATTTTGATTTACTTTTGTTTAAGTATATATTTTAATTTTTTAAATAGTAATGGCAGCTTATCATACTAGGTGTAACTAGGTTAATTTTAAATACTAATATTTTGATTTATTTTTGTTTGAGAATATATTTGAATTTGTTAAATAATAATGGTAGCTTAGTATACTAGGTCAATAACAAATTACAGAGATAATTGTATTTTTTCTTCTTAAATTGCCTAAAATTCATGTAAATACAAGGTTAATGCATAAACTAAAAGTTAGCATTTTTGTGAAGGATATGTTTAAGGTAGATATTAGTGATTAGCAATAAACAGTGAGCTATGAAAAAATAGTAGATTAATTTTGAAATTTGAATTTTTTTAATTTTAGATGAATATGTTAAGAATTTAGTGGATATTAATGATTATTTAAAATATTTTTAAAATTTGAAATAGAATTTAAAATTACTTTTAATAGTTAAAACATGTTTTTTTAGCATAAGAAAATAGATTTTTTTATCTATTTACAAATCACTATTAAATTTAACATGAATAAAAGTCTACTAATTTGATACAAATAAATATTTATTCAGAAAAACATCACCTGATTTTCCTTTAACTCTTTACAAACAACCATAAAAATTTACTTGTGTAATAAAAATTATATATATTTTACTTAAAGATAACGTTATATCACCTATTTCAGTAATTAATTAATTGTTATTGATAAATTTTAAACAATAATCATTGCATTTTCCCTATTTATTAAAAAAAATATAATAAACTTTACCTAATTAAAAAAAAACAAATATCTCAATCTCATAGCCTCAATTTCCATATCTAGTTTAAAAAAATGCACAAGTATGATACAGTTTACAGAAAGAACGTCAGTGTTCATCATAGCCAATGAGATCCATCCATTAGTTGAGTAGTGGGTTATCAAAATGATCTTCCCAAAACTTGTATTCCTTCGTTGTAACCTTGCACCTTTAGGGGGGAATTCCTACTATACATATATTTTAATATGTAAAGTCATATACAAAGTTATCTTTTGGGTTTTTTTTTAATATATAATGCTATGTTTTATTTTATATACAAAATGTTTCTTTCTATTTTATTTTATTATGTATAATACATTTTTTTTATAAAAAAACATTTAAATTAATCTAATATTATTAATGATTTTATAATATTATTTACAATTAAATTAAAATGACTAAATTAAATTATATTTACAAAGTGAAATGAATTAATAATTTCATCTATTTACAAAAAATACAATTTACATATATAAATGTATTTACAACATGGTTAACTAATTATTTTCCCTTTTTGCAATGCATGTGCCAAATTGAGTATAGAAGAAAATTAACCCTTGTGAATTAATGTGAAATGTGAGGGGATGCACTGTCCAAAATTGACACATCGGATTCTTGTGGGAATCAAGGGAGTGTTTCAGTGAATGTGAAATATAACAAGAAGATATCAACAATCTAGTAAACAAAACAATGGCCATAACAGAGGATATGCAAAAGATCAAAAGCCAATCAAATGGAAATAAAAAAAAAAAAAATTAAGGTCACATTAGGGGAATTTTAAGGTCTAGAATGGACCTCCTAAGAAAAACGTACAACCAAAATAAACTTTATAGGAATCAATAGGATTCAAGATGATGATGTCAACCATGGGGGATGATTCACCATTTTTGGAGTAAAAAAGTAAAATGATTAAAAAATAATAAAACTACTTTTTCAACTCGTATTTTCAACTTATCTCCCTAAGTTTTTACTCAAATATAGAGCGGGATTACTCATTGGATGAAAAATTTAATTCCTAATCCAAGGAGTACCCATGTTGCATATTTTTCATGAACCCTGATACACGAAAAAATAGAAATACATGAAAAAACGTGATTGCAATCATGTTTTTCATGTATTTCTCATTTTTCATGTAGTGGGATCCATCAAAAGTATGAAATATGGGTGCTCCTTAGATAAGGAATCAAATTCTTCATCTAACTAGTGTTGTCGCTCAAAATTTGAGTAAACCCATAGGGAGATAAGTTGAAAATACGAGTTGAAAAAATAGTTTTTTAGTTTTTCTCTCCAAAATTTGATGATGTAGTCTAATATTATTTTATTATTTTCACTATTATTTATATTTCCTTAGGAGGTTCATTTTAGACCTCAAAATTCCCCTAATTTCAACCACCAATATTGAGAACGAAAGAAATTTCCAACAATGCAAAATGAAGGGTTGTCATTGTTTTGTTAAAAAATATATGGGGGGTTGTGACCAACAACACTTTCAAAATTCCAATACAAAGTACAAAAAACTCCATGATCAACATCGAGTGCCACACAAGTTTCAAGTGGGAGACAAGGTATGGTTGCATTTGCAAAAGGAAATGCTTGTAGGGGGCCATCAGAAGTTTTAAGCACTTTGCTATGGACCTTACACCATCACCAAGGATATGGGTGGAAATACTTTTAAGTTAAGTATCCCCCCATTCCTTTTCCTACACCCAATGCTCAATGTGGACCACCTTCGGCCATACTCTCCATCATTGCTTGACACATAAGAAATTGCAAAGTAGTTGATACCAAAAAAGTTCAACCTAGATTGCATTAAATGAAATGGCCCGATCAAGTCATGGACACGGGTATGAACACTCGCAAAACTCCCGACTATATCAAGTTTTTCGTAGGCCAACTCTGTGGTCAAGTGGCTTAATCAAAGGAGCTTTTTCAACGACAGTTTCCTCATCTCTAGTGAGAACTCAGTACGTGGATATGATTTACCTCCCTAAGGGGGCGGGGTCGATCCAAGTGGATATTCATGGCCACCCACCTATTCTAGTATCTCCTGGCTTATGATTTTCCTATTTTGGTAGTTTCAGGTCTTGAACTTATGGATTTGTTCTAAGGCCTTAAAAAACGTGTTTTGGGGGAAAGTGCAAATGTGAATCTATGAATGATGTTTATAGTAAAAAAAAAAATCCTTGGATAGACCTCTCTAATGGGCTATCGTGCATGCCAAACAAAGATCAGATGCCAAGTTGCGACCTTGGAAATTTGACGTTCCAACTTACCCCATCAGGGCCCATAAGCCTTTGGGGCTTCATCTCCTAGGGTTATGGTTTTGGATGTTTAGGTTTATCATTGTTCCTTCATGATAAAAATTCCTTTCATCCTCATTTTAACACATTTCAGGAATGTGAGTAGATGTTGCATCTCTTCTTAGAGATAAGCTAATATCACTAAAGCTATTTTACTTTCATTCTGCATGTAAACAATTTCAGCATTTTCTATTTATTAATTTAAACTCAATTTCACTGTATCTTTGTGTTTCCATTTTAAATATTTATTTCATTTCATTCCTTCATAAATATAGATCAATTAAATATATTAGATAATTGAAATAATTATGGAAGAAACTCTAGAAGGGAATCCAAACATGAAGATTGTCTTCAATCTTCCCCTAGAATAATTACATTGGATTTGATGAAAAAATAGAGGAATCATGATTGAGAATGGTGGATGAAGTCAAGGATTTGGGAGGATAGTTTAAATTATTCTATGGTCTGGTGAAAGATGTGACATGGAAGGTTATTTGTGAGCTATATAGTTTTTTTGCAGTTTGATCAATGATTACTCCTATTTTTTATGGTGTTGTAATTAGAACCCCCATTTTTTATTGCCTTGGAGGTCATCATGCTTTGGGTGGATAGTTTGAAGCATTTTATTGGGAGGATAGCTTAAATTTGTCTATAATTTGGTGAAAGTTGTGATACGTAAGGTTTTATGTGATATATATTGTTTTCTACAATCTACAGTTAGGATTACTCCTACTTTTTATGATGTTGTTTTTGGAACCTCCATTTTTTATGGTCTTGGTGTTTGGTGTGCCTTGGGTGGCTAGTTTGAAGCATTTTCTCTAGAAGTAATCTCATTTTTCTCAATTTTAATTCATTTTTGTGGGTTTAAAGTGGATATTTGTGGATTCAATATTGCAATTTTTATGCTTGGACTTTGAGAGGATCAACACTTTGGTTTCATGGTAATTCTAATGTGTGTTTATTTTTATTTATCAAGTTTTTTAATTTATGTTCCAATTCTTAGCCTATGAATTGTAGTTTGTTGGCTCTCTTACCAATATCATGATCTGTTTTAGGCTTTTGGATTTTCTATCCTATTCCTTCTCCTTCCCCCCCTCTCTTAGTAAATTACAATGTTTCCCTCTCCTATCTAAGGTTTTTAATATGAGAGTATTGTTGATGGTGTTGGATGCCACCAACAATCAGGGGGTCTCCTTGATATGAAGTCCCAACTATACCTCTTATTATTTGTATTAGGAGACACATCTGGGAAATAGGCCTGACTGCCATATTCTTAATGATTTGCCTTAGTTTCAATAAATGAAATAAGAGAAAAAACATATACTTTCAAGATAAACAAGTATGTTATCCTTGTGATGTATTCAATTGCAAAGTGTACAATGGTTCTTTCATGGAAGGGGAAGGCAAGTGGGACTTTAAGAGAAAAGTAATGGTACTATCATATTAAAGACACACACATGTATCTGAAAGAATATTTACTTATCTTGCAAAATATTTCACAAATAAATAACGATCATTAAAAAAAGTGACACACAGTCCAAATATGCATACTAAAGCCAATGAAATAGATCATTTTAATTACTATGTAGAAACATAAACAAACACCACAAATAACGAAAAAATAGTCTTACAATCATTCATGGAATATGCATGAAATTGTGTCAGCTCCAAGTGCTTCAAATTAAAAATTAAAAGTCCTAAGATATAACATTACAATGATATAATACGGGTTCCAATAGTGGAAATTTAAGCCACTACTTGCTTCTCAAAATATTAATCTTCTCTCCTGTACCTAGCTTGTGAAGCCAAGGTGAAAATTCCTTTACTAGATCTGTGAGGGTGTATATATAACAAATGGGGTGCATCTCCACCTCCCTTGTGACTCTTGAACTTCGCTCATGAATCTTGATATCCCATGTGAATTTTAGAATTCCTATGAGAACTTTGAGCTTCTACATGACTTTTCACATTCTATGTGGGACCCTTTGGCTTCTATACGTTTTACATTTTCTCATTTTTTTTTTCAAAATAAAATATTACATTTCCACAAATTTGTGGCAAAATTCAATGACAACCTATGACTTTTATGGTGACATGGAACTTCATTGTAGTGTATCAATTCCAGGGTTTTATCCTTGTTTCTACCTTCACATATTCATGATAGATCTTTCTTATTCTTCAACTTCATTCTCCATGATGACGGTTAGGATATGGAGTCTTCCATGTGATCCTTATCTTCCTTATTCTGTCGTGTTCTAGTGTCCCTTTATCTCTTTTTTTGATGATATCTTTATGTTTTCAACTTCATAGGTTTATTATTGTAACATATCCTTGACATTTTCCTTTATAATCATCCTATCAGGTCAAGGTAATAACACCTGAAAATGGAATTAACTTGTGACAATATGACATTAGTCCCAAAATGTCCTAGTCTATCATGTTTCTCATGCAACATACTAACCGAGCTAGGAAAATGTGTAAGATTGAGGAGGAGGCCTAAGGATTTTGCAGTGAGTAGGAGAAAGAGGTAGGGAGTGAGGTTTTAGGCTCTAATACTATGCAATGTGAAATGGTTGAGAGACAAGGAAGCATGATTGTGTAGTTGAAAAAGTTAGGGAGGCATAGATGACAGGCTTGCTCACTATGATTGTGCAGTGCACAATGCTGGAAGGATAATTTCAATGTACTACGTAATTGAGCACTACAGAGACTCATACATGACCTATATATTGACTGAAAGTGTTCAGTTTACAGTGAAGGCAAGTCTAGGAAAGGATTGTGTAGTGGGAAAGTGTAGTTAACAGTGACGGGGCATAGATATTTTGCAATGTGTAGTTTATGGAGGTAATTCATTGTAACTACATAGTATGCAGTTCTAGGAGGAAAAGTATGATTGAATGAGGCTTGTGACTATGTAGTGATAATTTCCATGAGGAATAAATATAGGTTCTTATCCAGGCAAGTTTCAAAGACGAGACTACTCCAAAATTGACCGTGTGGGATCAGTAAGATAGAAGGATGAGACTAATGCATGTAACAAGAATTGAACATGATATCACACTCAGAAATGAAAAAACACATGAAAATGAAACACTCAACACCCAAAATCAACATGCATCCATTGAAATGACAACAAAGTGACACTTACCTCTAATTACAACATTTAAGATACACCTTTCAACACAAGTGTTAAATGCAACAAGAAAGTGTGCAATACCTTGAGAATGAGTACAATGAATGTCCCTATCATATACAAAATCAATTAGTGCAGGAGAAAGCATCGTATTTTCCTGTTAAAGATGTGCCATAACTGCCTTTCACAAAGAGCAGTAGTTCCCTTAACAAAATACGACACTTGGAATTCCTTCAAAAAGGGACCTAAAAACTTAGGGATAAAGCATGTGATGACTCTAATAACTAGAAACGATAGTTCACATGATCAAATAGAAGCTCCAAATTTTGATTATAGGCCAAAATTTGGAGGATTTTGCAGTGGCAACACTTGGTGATTCACTAGAAGAACCCCCATTTTTTTCGGGTCTATCTTTATGCACAGGCTCTAGTCTTTTAGGAAGTATTTATTTATCATGTATATTACCTCATATTCCTCATTTATCCTAGTTATAATATTAGTCTCTCCTTTCCCCTTTCTAGGCTAAACACAATTACAAAGCTTACCATATCACAATTGTTTCAATCTGGGAGAAGGATAATCTGTAATCACGATTTTGAAATTATAATAGTTTCAGTTCCATATTTATTGTTTCCCCACTTCCAGTAAGCGTGTTCAGCACCCCAGCAGAGTCATTATAGTAACATAAGCATTGATTCACTTCCAGTGAGCCTATTCAATACCTCGCAAAATTTCCTTGATTGACCACCTTGCACGGGAAGCCTTTCTCCTCTTTCACCCCTTATTTTATTTTCAATATTATCATTATAATTTTATTGACATTTATATCACTAGGGTGGAAGAGGGATCTAGAATTATTAAGAGAAATAGAGGTTATTCCTTCAAATACTATTATATACCTCTGAAATTAATACACTCGCTTTTAGTTTTCTCCTTTCCCTTCTCTACTTAATTCGATCGGCATCCAGAACACCATTCAATTATAGCACCAAGTTAATGAATGAAGAGCCTAAAATAAATACGGGAATCATTGTTCTAATTAAATCTTTCTATTCGAATGGATCATAATTTTCATTAAACATTATTTACCTTAAATATATCAGACCCAAGCAAATAAGGGGGTTCAAAATTCAACCAAGTGTTGTTGTATGTCACAAAGCCCTTTAAAAATATTTCCACGTCGATCAGAACCATACAAAATACTTCCACACAAGTTTTTATTTATAAAAAAATTGACAAAACAAAATGACGAAGGAAATAAAAAAACATGACATGAACCAAACCAAATGAAAAAAGAAATAAATATGTACATAGGCATAAACAAAACCCTAGGATTATATTTTAAATAGCGCTTAATATCTTGGTTATTAATAGGAAGATAGTCCATCTTCCCATATGATTATTGGAGATAATTGGTATGGTGGCCAAGATTTTTGTGAACAACAAAGGGTCCAATCCATAGGGATTGAAATTTGGTGTGTTTACCTTTCTCTTCATGGGATTTATCCTATTTAAATACTAGGTCTCCCACACCGAACTCCTTGTTCCCTACATATTTCTTGTCAAACCAGTACTTGATATGATTTTGATGCATAGCAAACTTTTCTTTTATTTTTTTCTTTCTTCCTCTAACTCAATAAGGGTGTTTATCCTAATCTAAATAAGAAGACAAGGTATACCTCGGTATTATTGAGAAAGTTGAAGGGTCGGGAGGCATATGTAGAAAATCCACGAAATTTTGATATGCTAGTATAAGCAATCTGAAATAAAATTTCTTCTCACATAAACACAGAATTATCTAGGGTACCCAACTAGGAAAACCCTCTGCTTGAGAAGAATTTTATTGATAGAAAAAACTGAAGAATTGATCTCTTAAGAAATACAGTTGTTTCAATTTGAAAGACACGCTTGTCTTTATTCCTTAATCTAAGCTTGAAACATTTGCAAGAATGTTGATCGTTATATCCCCCTCTATCAACATGTAAACAAACTTCTCTTTCACGCTCTTCCTCTCGTATTCTCTGCACACAAACTCATGCTTCCTATTGCTTAGTCTCACTAGCCCATGCTCACCAAAACAATCATTAAACTTGTGCCTTTTTTCCTCCTTTTAAAGGAAATTCAAATGGTTAAATTATTAGGTTTTTTAATTAGGGAATTATTTTTTGATTGATTTAGTTAGCATGATTTAAATTCTCATGAAACTTGTCCTATTTCAATTCAATCACTTGAAAATCAATCACTTGTGATTTTCCACAATTAACTCACACTAGAAAATCAAGAACTCGACTTCCAATATCAACACACCAATTAAATGCATTCTAACTTTTCCTAATATTTATGGGTTGATTTCTAAATTATAGGAACTCATGCTAATTTTTAGGAACTCGTGTCATGCACAAGAAGGAACTAATTTTGGCTCCTATGATTAAGGCACAAATCAAGGAACCCTTTTCTCACTAATATTTTCAAAACTCACTCTCAGTGAGGAAGGTGTTCCTAAAAGAAACTCATCCACCTGGATTTATCTCCAACACTACCATGTTCTCTGCTGATGCAGTTTCTCCCTTTGAACTAGAATACTTCCCTTATTTCTTTTGTGGAACCTGATTTGGAGACTTGTTCTTTCCCACCATGCTCTGTGATTCTATCACTTCTCTATTCTAAGAACTTCATACCTTGTTGCTCAAGGTTGTTCCCTCTGAAGGTGTGCATCTCTAGCTCCACAATATGCCACTATCAATGATCATATCTCCTCTAGTGTCACTGAACTTTGGCTCACTAATCTTCCTAGTAGCCGCTCCTTTTTCCATCAAGGATGAAAAATCATAGAGTCTTAAACTTTCCCGCTACTTGAATTACTACTACTCCACAAAAGACAAGTCTTGGGGCAATGGAGGTTTCCCACTCTCATTGTAGAAGTCTATCTCTACATAGTTAATTAGGGTTTAATACTATGACATCTTGGAAACGTCCTTTATCCCTTAAAATGATCAAACATGAGCTTCAACAATTCTTCCGCTCCAACCAGATTTGATTTCCTTATCAAATATGGGACTTAGGGAACCAAAGACACCTTCTAAATTCCCTCCAAACAATATTTTTGGGGAAATTATATGTGTTATAATTTCCAACATTAAATTATCAATCTGGGGGTGTAAGACTTAGAGGCGCAAGCGCAGGTAACATAGGATCATAGCATCTAACCTAAACTAGGGTATGAAATAAAATTATTGTCTAAGTAAGGAATCATTATTTCTAGTTTAAAACTAATAAATTGAAGTCAATATGCTCAAACAATACAAATAAGAGATTCTAATTGTTGTGCAAATAAAAATAACTCTAATTAATCATAAACTAAGCAATACAATTTATCATTCGAAGATTTAAATCTTAATCTAAGTAATGGAAATCTTAAATCAAACACTAAGATCTATTTAATATAAATGCAAGAATATTAAATCAATTGATACTACCTTTAAAATGTATTATGCTTATGCGAAATTAAATCTAATCCAAACGATTTTAAACTGAGAAAACAAACAATCAAAAAATACTGCAACTAATATAATTCTGGGGATCACACAAATCAATAAGTGTTTGAAAATTATCTCTTAATCCTATCTAGTTTATACTTTCAATTCTAAAAATCTTGAAAACTAAAAGGTAACTTTAATGAATTCTTCTATTAGAGAGCTATATATATATATATATATATATATATATATATATATATATATATATATATATATATATATATATATATATGATTTATTCCAATGATGATCAAACCATAATTCAAATAAATCTCATGCAAGGAATTAAACTATTAATTAAAAAATCATTAAATCTGCAATATGTAATTCAACTAAAATAAATTACTCACAAAACAGAGCTAGAAACACTACTTTCAAATTTATAAATGAAATGCATAACCTCACACCAAATATACTCAATGCAAGAACCTTAAATCTAACTCTATACTTAACGCTCAATATGAAATATGATTATGTACTTAAAACGTAGAAAATTCACAATAATGCACACAGTGTTTCAATCATGATTTAATCCTTCTCTCAATGCATTAGATTCGCAATAAAATGAATGTAAAACTAAATAACCCTGAGCATTGAGAAATGAGTATAGCGCTACAAGATTCAAAATATAAACTCAATTCAGATTTATAAAACAGAGCGCAATTTTAAGTACAGGACATAATTAATAATTCAGAAATCTAAATGATTATGCTGCTAAATAATTAATTAAACTCAGTAATGAGATCTATATTAGTTTTCCATACTTGTTTCTGTGTGTGCCACTCCTGGAGAAATTCAAATTAACTCAATTCTATTTAGAAATCAAACACCATAAGACTCACAGAAATTCATGCCAAATCAATTGATGTATTGAAGTTTAGAATGTAAATAGTGTGTGCATCATCGTTGCTTCTCCTATTACATATAATATGATGTTCCTATTACATACAATAACTATCCTCTGCTCCTTCTCCTCTTCCTTCTTATCATTATCATACATGTGAGGTAGAGCTTCAAATTTATACATAATTGTGGATAAAATCAATACATAACAATTAAATATGAAAAGAGAACATCAAACCTCTAGAGAGCCTTCGAATACCCTTTGGTTGGTTTCATTCTAATAAATGCATGGAAGGAGGAACCACTTCCATGTTTAGTACAAAGGCGTTCAGCAAAAGGCATTCAAAACTGAACCTGAATTGACTCGCTCAGGCCAAACCCAACTTGACCTCACACGTTCAGACAATCTTGTACTTAAGAACTCATTCATGTAATTAAGAAGTGTTTTGACCTTAACTTCATTTTGGTGATGAATTTTTCCAAATGATTTTTGGGTTACCTGAAAGGGGGTATTTAGAACACGATCCAAGCCTCATAATATCAAGATTCTTCCCCATTTTATCACAAAATTGATATTTTCACCTTTAGCAATTTTATTCCTTACTTAATCTGCAGTAACTAGTTTAACTAACTTGTGGAGAATTTTGGAAATGAAACCCTGCGAAAATAGACTTAGTGAAATCATCATAAGAGAATCATGACTAAATCATCTCTAATCATAAAAAAGGTTAAGAAAACTAATTATACTTAACCACGAGGTGTAGGATATGTATTGGCGAAAATGATGGAATTATGATGTGAAATGAGTGTAAAAGTATCAAAATGTAGGTTATGAATAGTGGTTTTGTATGATGGAAAAATGGGCATATTCGAGGCCCAACATTCCCCCATGCCTGAGGGTTTTCATGTCCTCATGAAAACAAATCTCTTTCTCCTTGACATATTCTTAACATTGTTTTGTAGATGTTGGTTCTTGTGGGACAACATTTCTTGGATTTTTGAAGGTGTTGGTTCTTGTGGAGCAGCACTGCCTGAATACTTGGAGGTGCTGGTTCTTATGGAGTAGCACTCTTTACATTTAGTATGTCACACTAATTTACTGAGAAATAAAAATTGAGGACAAGAAATCAATGGATGAGGAAGATGGTGAATGGGTGGTTGCATACTCTTTCATCGTAAGGCCAATGTCTATAGGTGGTTTCCTTTATCATTTCATGGCAGTAATGAATTCATCCTGATAATATAATGCTTGTTATCATGGAAGGAGAATACACTATAGAGACTGCCTTTATTAATGCACCATAAGGATTTGATTTTAACATGGCCTTGTAATCAAAGTATATGCATAATGAATTTAAGGAAATAATGGTTTATTGAAAGATGAAATGCGTGGAATGAGAAGTGGTGAATCATTAAGTTTATTTAACCTTATAGTGAATTAGAGAATATTAAGCCAAATTTACCTCAATTTTTACCTTTTTTCGTTGATATGCTTGGTGCTGCAAGATGAAGTGGATGATGAACTGGATGGATATGATGTGACTACTGATTTTATCTGTTGAAAAAGGCTAGAGCTACAATGGAGGTTGATTTTGATATGCTAAAGGAAGCTGAAGAGTTGAAGGATGAACTAAAGATGTTGAAAAGGTCCCAACAACCACAGTATCTTGAAAGTGTTGATGCATGTGTATTTTTTTTATCATGATTTCATACAGATTCCTGAAAAAACACAACCATCATCATTAATAACCCTTTTGATGCAAATCTTATCAAAATAAATGAAATTAACAATTACTTGATCATGCTCCAAGTTTAAGGTACTAGCCCAACAATTGTGTAAAACGATAGTAATAAAACTGAAAACCATGAGTAAGCATAGGGTGAAAATGTGAATTAAACATGAAAATTTCAATCATCTCTCTCCAAACATATCTCTCCCCCCATGTCGGGCATCTTGCATTTCCTCATGCAAGCAAAACCTCTGACAAAGACAAAAGTTAATTAATAAAGTAGGGCTACGGTTTCTCTATTAGATTCATGCTTAATTGAATTAAACCGTAGGACTAATTGGGTGAGAGCATGTAAATATGTGTCAAGTTATGTTAAATTATATTGCATGAATAATAAAAATTTGTGACCAGGGATCCAATGATGTCACGACTTACCTTTATTATTCCAAAACAGTAACTAATGCTAGGGCTACTAAAGGAATACCAACAATTTTGTTACTTCAGGGATAATGTCATCCTAAAATGGTTATCCACAAAAATTTCCACAAATTATCTCAAGAGTAGTCCAAAGAAGTAGGCCTTCACTTTCAATACCCTCATTATTATAAATATAAGTAAATTTATTTAAAAACCAAGGCATTAAAATGGATGGAAATAGGGAAAAATAAATATGACAAAATGATACCTTCCAAGGATGAACATCGTACCATTACACAAGAATATATTTGAAGCTCCTCTTATTAAATAAAAGTGAAGTACCTACACTAAGGGTCTCACAACCATACAAACTTAATTATTTTCGAAAGATATAACTCCAGAGAACATTACTAAAATGATCTTAAATTCATTGTCAGAGAGATATGATAATGAGTTCAGGGAAAGACAAAAACAACTAAGTAAATCATAGTGTGAAATTAACTTCAATACCATAGGCATGGACTTTCTTCCAACAATCTTCTATAGCCTCGACTTGGATGCCTCCTAATCCAATCAAATGACTATGTCCCACCTATTAGATATAGATTCAAAGTCATTTAAAAGAATTTACTTTGATTTGGGAATTAACTGAAGGTCGTTATCATGGCTTGGTAACCAACGAACGACAGTGCCATTCACAAGAGATAACAAGAATGAACAAGTCAGCTCGTGATGGGACCTCTTGTCTTCTAGATTTTCAACAGAAATACATTACCCTGGCTTGGTGACCAATGGTGGTAATTTCATTCTCATTAGGACCCATGATCATAGTAGGTCATCTCGTAATGAGACCTCCTATCCCTCAATTAATCCTTTTATGTTAAAAAAATTTGATTATGATCAACCTCAGATAGGTTACTTAATAGGTGGGGAGGAAAAACTACTCCTTAAGAATACACGATGGCATGAAAAGTTTTTAATTACTAATATTTACTATTTGGTACTGCTACCATAAAGACTTGTTTAAAAAAAAAAAAAACATCTCATATAATGACTAAAATATTTCTCGAGTTAGTCATGATAGGGTTCTTATGAGAGCTCATTATGGTTTTATAGGAGTGGTCCACCATAGGAGAATTTTCATCAATACCTTCAAAGAGAAACTTTAAAAGGGTTCTTGGATGACAATCTGTTAAGATTATGAATGGAAAATATAATAATAATAATTTACCTAATTTTCCCAATTATCAATCTAAGCCAATAATCAAAGTCATTTTATAAAATATGAGGCATTAAGAGTGAATTTCTTCTGACAAGTCTTACCATAAGAGTGTATAATGACAGAAGTTTCAATGCGTGTGCCTTAGGAATTGCAGTTTTAATAATGTTCATTAGGGGAATTTTTAGGTTTAAAATGGACCTCCTAAGAAAAATGTACAACAAAAATAAAATTTATAAGAACCAATAGGATTCAAGATGATGATGTCAACCATGGGGAATGATTGACCATTTTTTAAGTAAAAGGGTAAAAATTTTAAAAAATAATAAAATAATAAAACTACTTTTTCAACTTGTATTTTCAACTTATCTCCCAAAGTTTTTACTCAAATTTCGAGTGGGAGTACTCGTTGGATGAAAATTTTAATTTCTCATCCAAGGAGTACCCATGTTGCATACTTTCGAAGGACCCTGCTACACGAAAAATGAGAAATACATAAAAAAAAATGTGATTATAATCACGTTTTTCATGTATTTCTCATTTTTCATGTAGCAGGACCCATAGAAAGTATGCAACACAGGTACTCCTTGGATGAGGAATTAAATTTTTCATCCAACGAGTACTCCCGCTCGAAATTTGAGTAAAAAATTTGGGAGATAAGTTGAAGATATGAGTTGAAAAAGTAGTTTTTTTCTTTTTTCCCTCTAAAATGTGATGATGTAATCAAATCTTATTTTATTATTTCCACTATTATTTTATAATTTCCTTAGGAGGCCCATTTTAGATCTTAAAATTCCCCTAATGGTTGTAACAATTTTATTTCAAATGACAATACTACCCTACCCTACTTTAGAGAGAGGAAGATCTCCTTCAAGTGTAGGAGTACTTCCATTGTAACCATGTGTGTAGAATGCTAAATATACTCATACTCAATTTTGAAGAATAAACTTAAATACATACCAAAGTATGAGAAACCAATTTCTCAATTGATATGGTACCAAGATTTGTTGAATGATGAGGGAACAAGGTGTGTTGATGACTACTTGAAACCAAGATTCAATGAGATCCACATATTTATGATTCTCCAACTTATGCAAGTATTCCACAGTTTGATAATCACTCTCTTGGAGGCATAAGGGATCTGGTGAAAGACAAAAGATAAATGCCTCAATTTTGGGCTCAAATATTTTCTTTTTTAGATTGACAAGGATGATTAAGGGAAATTCTAGGGTTTTGAGCTTCAAAAACTATTTTGGAATAGGTTCCAATTATATATTGCACCTTTAATGGTATTTGAATTATATCTTCCTCGGGTAAATGTTTTGTAGTGATAAGATATGTTTCCAAACTCATCCTATCCCCGAACCTTGAAGGTATATCATTTTGTTCAGTGGGAGAATCAATAGGAAGAACAAGTGTTTTAAATTTTTGTGCAACCTCCTTGTTTGGATTAGGGTTTGGGCTAAGGTTTGAACTATGTTTTGGGTTAATGCTTGGACTAGGATTTGGATTTGGACTAGAGTTAGGGCTAGGGTTTAAGTTAGGGCTAGGGTTTGCATTAGGGTTAGGCCTAGGGTTAGGATAAGGGCTAGGGTAGTATTTTTACAAACCATGGGGACATTTGACTTGAAGAAGAGGGCCAAGGAGAGGGCCACTGTGGCCATGAAGTAGGGTATTCAATTGGAGCTGGATTAAAAATTTTCCATGGAACTGCAGGATTAAAAATCTGTTGAGGAACCTTCTTAGGAGAATAAACATTATTCCAAGTATAGAATTTGATTCAATTCCTTATTTGATTTCCTCAGTACCTTTTGTAATCGTGGTAGTGATGGGAAATGTTCGGTTGCATGACCATCCTCGCAAATTGTGCAAAATTCTAGACCATTAAGTGGGCACTTTCCAAGGCAGTGCTTATTTCTACAATTGGCACAAAAGATAAGCAGTGGTTCTTCATCCTTCTTTTGTTCGTGAAAATCATCCAATTTCAAAATCAAAGATTTAATAATATTAAATTTATGTTCAAGGAAAATATTAAAATTTTCACTTGTGAATTCTTCATTGGATGAATTATATGTCTCGGTAGTAGCATCAAAACTCCTCATTGAATGATTCCTTAAAATACCATTTTATTTTTCTCAACAAGCCAACTAGTATATTTTTTCATCACATGGATTAGTGCACAAGGGTTCTTACAGCACCCCAAAAATGTTTTATCTTTAAAGATCTTGAAATTTTAATCTAAATGAATTAAAAATACTAATTGAAATAAAACTAACCAAACTTGAACTCTTCTCTTACTTGGAAAACCAGACATTGGAGCAACCCCACCATAGTGGATGTGTGCCTCTTCACACACGTTGTACCATACACTCTCCACCCTTTGATTTCCTTGAAACTAAGATCATACAAAAAAAACTTGTAAAAGAATCTAGTCTCTAATCCTTTTAGCACCTCCCCAGTAACGACACCAAAAATGTTGTGGAAATTATATGTGTTATAATTTCCAACATTAAATTATCAATCTGAGGTTATAAGACTTGAGTCACAAGCGCAAGTAACGCAGGATCATAACATCTAACCTGAACTAGGGTCTAAAATCAAATTATCGTCTAAGTACGGAATCATTATTTCTAGTTTAAAACTAATCAATTGAATAAAATATGCTCAAACAATACAAATAAGAGATTATAATTGTTCTGTAAATAAAACTAATTCTAATTAATCATAAACTAAGAAATATAGTTTATGATTTGTATCGTAATCTAAGTAATGGAAATATTAAATAAAACGCTAAGATCTATTTAATCTAAATGAAAGAATATTAAATCAATTGATACTACCTTTAAAAGGTATTATGATCATGTGAAATTAACTCTAATCCAAACGATTTTAAACTGAGAAAATAAACAATCCAAAAATACGGCAACAAATCTAATTCCCGGGATCACACAAATAAATAATCATTTGAAACTTATATCTTAATCCTATCTACTTTATACTTTCAATTCTACAAAGCTTGAAAACAAAAAGGTAACTTCAATTAATTCTTCTATTAGAAAGCCTTCTATAAAAAAAGAGAGATATACTATGATCTATTCCAATGATGATCAAGCCATAATTCAAATAAATATCATGCAAAGATTTAAACTATCAATTAAACAATCATTAAATCTGCAATATGTAATTCAACTAAAAGACATTACTCACAAAACAGAGCTGGAAACACTACTTTCAAATTTATAAATTAAATTCATAATCTCACACCAACTATACTCAATGCAATAACCTTAAATATGATTTTGTACTTAACGCTCAATATGAAATCTGATTCATTACTTAAAGTGCAGAATATTCGTAATAATGCACACGATGTTTAAATCATGATTTAATCCTTCTCTCAATGCATTAGATATGCAATCAAGCGAATGTAAAACTAAATAACCCTGAGCATTGAGAAATGAGTATAGCACTACAAGATTCCAAATATAAACTCAATTCAAATTTATAAAACAGAGCGCAACTTTAAGTACAGGATAGAATTAACAATTCAGAAATCTAAATGATTATGTTGTTAAATAATTAATTAAATGTTGTCCTGAGATCTATACTATTTTGCAAGACTTCTTTCCAGGTGTGGTGGGCCCTTACCACTCCTCGAACAATTCAAATTAACTCAATTATATCCATAAATCAAACACCATAAGACTTACAAAAATTCATGCCAAATCAATTGATGTATTGAAGTTTAGAATGTAAATGGCATGTACATCATCGTTGTTGCTCCTATTGCATACAATCTATTGTTCTAGTTACATCCAATCGCTATCCTCTTCTCCTTCTCCTCTTCCTTCTTAGCATTAGCATACATGTGAGGTAGAGCTTCATATTTATACATAATTATGGATAAAATCAATACATAACAATTAACTATGAAAAGAAAACAACAATCCTCTAGAGAGCCTTCGAATAGCCTTTGGTTGGTTTCATTCTAATCAATGCATGGAAGGAGGAACCACTTCCATATTTAGCTCAAAGGCGTTCAGAAAAAAGGCATTCAAAAATCAAGCCTGAATTGACCCGTTCAGGCCGAACCCAACTTGACCTCACATGTTCAGAAAATCACGTACTTAAGAACTCATTCATATACTGAAGAAGTGTTTTGACCTTAACTTCCTTTTGGTGATGAATTTTTCCAAACAGTTTTTGGGTTACCTGAAAGGGGGTATTTGGAACACGATCCAATCCTCAGAATATCAAGGTTATTCACCATTTGATCACAAATTTTATATTTTCACCTTTAGCAATTTTATTCCATACTTAACCTACAGTAACTAGTTTAACTAACTTGTGGAGAATTTCTGCAATTCAAATGTGCGACAAGTGGACTTAGTGAAACCATCATTATACAATCATGAATAAATCGGCTCTAATCATAGACAATCTTAATAAAACTAATGATACTTAACCACAAGGTATAGGATATGTATTGGCGACAAATGATGGAATTATGATGTGAAATGAGTGTAAAAGTATCGAAATGTAGGTTATGAATAGTGGTATTGTATGATGAAAAAATGGTCATATTCGACACCCAAAAAATACATAATATGTCCACCAAAATTTTCATAAATATGGACAATCAATATAGCAAACAAAACCAACTTAGAATGAAATTTACCATACTTAAGACGTTAACTACTATCCTAAATATCTGGTCATGTGCATGCACACAAGACTGCAACTATATTACACTTGTTAGGGTTTCCTGTATTAGCTGATACAACCTTCCTACTCAGCCTCATACTACTGTAAAAAATTTCTCCCTCCTTTTCTAACAATTCCACTCTTGTGTTGTAATTTTGAGACTAATCGACCATCAATACCAGCCACATATAGGCCTTACAACCCTAATATAGTCTACAAGAGCTCTTCCTCCTTCTCAAACTACACAAAAATCTGCAACCTACTCCTAAGAGGAATAACACTTCAAACTATGCACAAAACTACCCAAAATTCATCCTTCAACCCTCTTCCTCAACTCATAACTTAGCCTTGAGGTTGCAGTTGATCATATATCCTTCTCCTTGGATGTCTTTCACTTGTGATGATCTTAAATATGTTTCAAAATCTTTGATACCATGTATAAAATCCACATAATTGTAATCTGCTAATATGAGAAATCTTAAATAAAATGTCTTCTCTCATAAACACAAAATTTATCTACTAGATGTAGCGGAATAGGAATAGAAATAAAAACACAATTACGCAATTCAAAAATATAGAATTGTCTAGGGAACCTAACTAGGTAAACCCTCAGCTTGATGAGAATTTTATTGATAGAAAAAACTAATAAATTGATCTCTTACAAAGCACCTGTGTTTAAATATGAAAGACACATTTGTCTTTCTACTTGAAATAAGCTTGAAAATTTTGCAATACTATTGATCTATGTTGCCCTCTACCAACTTGTCACAATATTCTCTTGCACACTCTTCCTCTCACAAGATCCACACACAAACTCATGCTTCCTATTGCTTGGTCTCACCAAATTGTGCTCACCAAAACAATGATTAAACTTGTGCCCACATGGTTAAAATTACCGAGTTTTTAATTAAGGAATGATTTTGTGATAGATTGAGTTAGCATGAATTAATTTCTCATGCAACTTATCATATTTCAAGTCAACCACTTGAAACTCAATCACTCGTGTTTTTCCTCAATTAACTCACACTAGAAAATCAAGAAATCAACTTTCAATATCAACACATCAGTTAATCGTATCCTAAATCATCTTAATTTTTAGGGGTTGATTCCTAAATTATAGAAACTCATCCTAATTTATAGGGATCCTCCTAATTTTTAGGAACTCGAGTCATGTACAAGAAGGAACTCGTTCTCACTCCTATGATTAAGGCACAAATAAAGCAACCCTTTTATCACTAATATTTTCGACAATATATGTTTAGAGGAAGGATAACTTCTTTACCATGCACGAGGAGGTAAGGAGACATCTTCAAATATGGTTTTAGTGTGACACGATCAACCCACAAAGTATTCACCAATGCATTATGCCAGTTCCTTTGCTTAAGAGTAAACAATTTTTGTAATGATTCGAATTTATTTCTTCTAAGTAGACTCAACTTATAATAATTTCTTTGAGGGTAGTAATTAGATGAGTGCTTTAAAACAATACCCTTATTTAATGCAAAATCATAAATTTTTAGCGATGAAAAGTAAGTTGCATTATCTAAAACAAATGACGTGGGAACGCCAACCCTGGTAATAATATTATGCTTAAGGAACTGGATGACTTCCTACTCGTTCACTTTTTTCAATGGAGTTGCCTTCGCCCAATGACTAAAGCAATTTGTAGCAGTTAAGATATATCGTTGTTTTTTTTATGAATGTGGAAAATTTTCATTGATAACATCCAATCCCCATTACTAAAAAGGCTCTTCAATGATAATGTGATGTAATGGGGTGGATTGCTTCCTTTCTCAACCAACACATATTAGACATACAATACACTTACAGGCATATGCATGTGCATCCTTGAATAACGGTGGGCCAATAATAACCATTCTACATGACTTTATGAGCAGCAGTGTCTCCTATGTAGTGTCCACTAGCTGGCATGTCATGGAGGTCTTTCAATACCCTTTCTGAATCTTGTGCTTCCCAGAATATGAGAAGTACAACATTGTGGTGTTTCTAAAAAATCACACCATGTACAAGTTGATATGAAAGAAATATAAGTGTGATGGCAAGGTTTCATGCTCTAGATACTAACATGCATCAATGTACCAAAACGTGGTTGCATTTGTAGGGGTAGATTGTTCAATACTATACATTTCAATTTCTTGTTCCCATCCGAAAGAATCCTCTTCTAGTGAATTGATTGTTTTTTTTTGCAAACCAATAAAGACCATGGCCCTTTACTGCATGAATTGGATTGAATTCTAGATCATATTCTTGAATGCTTGTCATCTATTTCCCCCCTTCTCACCCAACTCTTGTTGCACAAAGAGGGATCTAACCATTAGGTGAGGCAGAAAAATGATAACATGACTTTTCAAGAGGTAAGGCCTAAAGTGCTTCACCACCTTGTATATTGAATAAACTCTTCTTATCTATGGAAGGATAAACCAATTCAGATCCCAGTAAGCTAACACTCATAAATGATATGGGTTTTTTGTTTGCTAGATGGGCCTTCTAAGTAATAATGATTACAATAGATGTGTCAGAAGAAAATGTATACAACAAGAATTTGTTTTTTAAATTTGGACTATATAATGTTAGGGCATCAACAATAACTTGTTTAATATGGGTGAAGACATATTTCTCCCTTTTATCCCACTTTTAAACTGTGTATTTCTTTATCATATCTTGTAATGGCTTGAGAATTTATGCATAATCCTATATGAACATACGGAGGAAGTTAATTTTCCCCAAAAATGATTGCATGGTTTTCTTATTCATGAGAAATGGAATCTGAGAAATAGGCTTGACCCGCTTTGGGTCCACTTTAATTCTACTCTTGGTTATCATGTGTTTCAAGAGGTTTCCCTCGAACACTCCAAAGATGTTGTTTTTTGGATTTAAATATATACCATATTTTTGACACTACTAAAAGATTTTCCTTAGATGAAAAATGTGATCAACTATTTTCTTTGAAAATATTGTAGCATCATCCAAGTACATGACCACACTTTTTTCAATCAAACCATGGAACATGATGTCCATAATTTTCTCAAAGAAAGCACCAACATTTATGAGTCCAAATGGAATCCACCAAAAAGTGAATGTGCCTCATTTAGTTCTAAATGTAGTTTTTATCCTATTAGACTCTACTACTAGAACTTGGTTGTATCTAGAAATTTTGTCTAAAAAGTGAGAAAACATTTGACCTAGATATCGTCAAGAGCATCTGCCCCATCTATCGCATGGGATTATTTTTCTTTACCTAAATCCTGGTTCAGGTTTTATAAATAAATGCATAATTGTGTCTCTCTACAATTATTTCTAACATGGACCAACTTCGAGACCCATGTAGAATCAAAAACTTTGAATATGATCCGAGTATCCAATAGTTTCCTTAGTTCTTTCTGAATAAGGGGTTCAAGTGTAGGATGAAATTTTCTTAACTTATACTTAAATATCTTTACCCCTTCATTAATAGGTATCACATGCTAGATAATTCATGTATCATAGGTTTTCAAATCATCGTACATCCACACAAACACATCTCAGTACTGTTTTAAAAAATGGACAAAATATTATCGCTCTTGGGGAGAATAAAATGTACCAAGACTCACATATTTCGGATCTTCTTTGGTGCCTAAGTTAACTTGTTAGTGCAATAGTGTATAATTGTGAGTCTTAGCATTGGTAGGTGCCTTGAAGCGATTTTGTAGATCATAAATCTTCTCTACATATACCACACCCTTAGGCATGGGATTCCCCTTTTGTGCCTAATATAATTCTTCCAAAGCCCTTTCATGCTCCTCTTCATCTATCGTTTCATCGTTAAACATGTCATCATTGGCCATAAATCCATTATTTTTTGGTCATCATTAAAAACATGAAAAATAGTGGCATTATTAGGTACAAATGGTTTATAAATAATCTCAATGGAAAAACCATCACTAAGAGGTGATAGCCTAGCAACAACATTAGCTAATGTGTCTGTAGCTACATTATGAATCCTAGTAATAGAAATAATATTAAATTATAGAAATAAAGAAATAAGATGGCATACCTCTTGCTGGTAGTTTTTCAAATTAGGCGACACACAATGAATAGTATTTTGGACTTGTCCTATGAAAATATTTGAGTCACCTATTACCTTTAGTACTTCCACCTTAATGTCTATGGATTTATTTAATCCCGAAATGAGTGCTTTATATTCAACAATGTTGTTCATGCACTCAAATTCTAAATGACATGATATTATATACATGTTCTTTTTTGGATCAATAAAAATACAACCAACTCCAAAACCATCTTATGTTTTCGAACCATAAAAATAAAAAGTCCAAATGTTAGCAGCAACAGGTTGAGTTTCTACACTAGTACTATTTACATCTATGTTACAAAAGTCGTTAAGTACACTAATTGGATTTCAAGGAAGGAGTTCAATTTAACACCATCTTCCCACATCTACACAAGTAACTAGACAACCGGTGTAAACATGTGACAAGAGGCTAATATGATCTGATTCAACCTCGTAGGTGACCTTAAGGAAGTGGAATCGATGGAAACACATCACACAGACCTTCCACATATGTAATAAAACTCTCAAGATCCATCCCAACCACTCAGGTAGTCATCCCCTAGGTCCCAATGGGTTTTATACCATTGAACCCTTAGAATCTCCCTTGATATGGACAAGGGTGCGCCTGGGAATCTCTGGACACTCCCACAGCATGGGAATGCATGCTTCCAAAGAAGTTTTTCTTAGACCTGTGCTAGCGTCCCCAGGATTTGAGCCACTTTTTCTGGCACATAACCCATGTCACTGCCCAAAGCTCAATGACAGGTTCATAAATGAATTATAACAACGAAACAATGATATGTTTTCCAAAACATAACAAGGTCTATACTGGACCCTTACTAGCCATGATATGCATTTCATCAAACATGTCACAAATATGAAAGCTATAGGTATAAACAACAGATTTGAGCATAAAGGTCTCATACTTATCTTAGAATCACTAATAAGAATTGTTCCTTTACATCATTATTTGCATTATCATCTATTAGGTCATAGATACATAGTTCATTCATTTACAAATAAAAGCATGAGGATATTCATTAATCATCACTATCATAATACATGTTGATAACCAACATAATAACAACATAAATATTAAGGATACATCAGCCATATAATCCACATATAAACCAATACATTTACACATAATATTTCTAGGAAATGACCACTTATTAATGAATGAAAAAGCCAACCCAGGATGGGACTACCATGTTCCACCCGATCATAGATTGGTTGAGCCAAAACTCTCTTCATCCAATCACCCTCATGCCATATTCCAATCATGAATGTGGGACTCAAACAAAAATAACCAACCAGGGCATCCCGAGGCTAAACCACCTCACCCTCATCAATAGAAACCAAGTTTTATCGTAATCCATCTTGGATCACTAGGCCATAAAATAAGCATTAATGCCACCGGATTTCTGCACCTACACCATGAGGAATTTTCCTGTCCCTTATTCTCTTAGGCTTTATCGTAATCCACACCGGATCACTAGGCCCTAAAATGAGACTACAGCCTCTAGGATTTACCGTATATCCCACCATTCACCGGCAAGGATACCTCAGCATAATCAAGGGAAACCACCTCTAATATTTACCATATATCCCACCATTAATCGATTGAGGATTCATATTCCCATCTAGTCACACAATACCTAGATTTACTACAACCCATAGTCCGGTTCAGGGTTCACTAGGCCAATGGCCTTACCGCAATCCACAGTATGATTTAGGGATCACTGTACCATGTGTTTTCCCTTCAGAGATACACCTCACTCAGCTTTGAATCCATACAAAAATCCTTCTCAACCAAAACATGAGAACCCCATCACACCATGGCTATCTCAAAATGGAAAGGCTAGGCTGGAAACATTGTCACATCTGGTAAAACTCATGCCATGAAAAAAAATAACCATATGCAATACCATGCATGCCAAATCTAGCAAGGAAATCACACATGAAATTCGACACCTACAAAGAATCTTGGTGTAGCTGCTTGATCCTGCTCTTCCTTTCTTTCTCCTTCCTTCCTCTTGCCTTATTTGCCTTTCTTGATCCAATGGCAAGGTGTTCAAAGAAAAATCTAAGTGTCCATGAGTGAGAGAGAGAGAGAGAGAGAGAAAGATAGAATAATGAAAGAGCTCCAAAGATGAATGGATAAAAGGTACCAACTAATCCTCAAAATCCTTTTTATCAATTAGGCCTCTATTTCTTCATTTTCCATTATTTTCCTTCATTTTCCTCCTCACATGAAACTTGTGACCTTTCACCTTCATTTTATCATATTTTCCTTTATTTTCATAAATAAATTTCAAAAAAATATCATTTCTCCTTTCCAAAGCCTTTTCCATTTCCTTTTCCAATTTCCTTAGCCATAATAAACCAATGAACAACCTCACTAGGGTGTTTTGCCAAAAATTTAGCTTGTAATAAGTGTCCCATCAACTGTGGTTATTATTTTTCCTTTATTAACTTTTATTACATCTAATTTTCACTAGGGTTTTTATGAACCCTCCCCCTTGTGGGACACCACATTCAGTGTTCAAACACACCTATACCTCAGCAAAAATTGTTGAAAACCAAACATACTGCCCTTGGAGCTTTATAAATTAGCTCGTTGCAGTATTTACAGTGATCACCCTTCTAAAGGGAAAACCACTATGTAACATGACACATATAACTTCATAATAACATGACACCCATATAGTTTATTGTAGCTTTATAGCATATCTCATGGTGGTATTTACATCCAAATACATATGTACATATACCAAAACATCACACCAAAATTTCTGTGCCTCAACTGGAAAACACTGAAGGATACATAGCCTACATTTGATTTGCTATCTCCCATGTAGCTTCATCAGGCCCAAATTGCTTCCATTGCACTTTAACCTACTCGATCTCTCAGTTCCAAAGCATGAGCACCTTTCTCTACAATATACACTGAGGTTACAACTGTAATTCTCCATATGGTTCCACCTTCAATATAGACCAGTCAATCACATGATCATCATCTTTAACATACTTCTTAAGCAATGGTACATGGAAAACATCATGGAATTTTACTATTGGAGGCAGTTCACTTTAATAGGCTAATGGCCCAATCCTTTCAAGAATATTGAAAGGTCCACAAAACTAAGATGACAACTTAGCACATTATCCAATCCACAAGGAGGTCTTCTATGGATTGATGCGCAAGTACACATGTTCCCCAACCTAGAACTCCTTGAACAACCTATTCAAATATGTATAACTCTTCTGCCTATCTTGTTTTTCTTTCAGATTCCTCTTGATAACCTTCATTTCTTTCTCCATGTCTACCAACATGTATGTTCCAATAAATACTATGTTCACCAAATCACTCCAACTGATGGGAGTATTACAACCTCACCCATATAATGCCTAAAACATACTCATATTCAAGAATTCCTAATACCTGTTGTTATAGGAAAACTCTACCAGTGGAATATACTCCTCCCACTTCCATTACTGATGCATCACACACATTCTCAACATGTCCTCCAAGATCTTTTTGACCCTCTTGGTCTCTCCATCTGTTTGTGGATGATAAGATGTACTGAAGTCCAACTTTTTACTTAATCCTACAAATAACTCCTTCCAAAACTTGGAAGTGAACTTTGCATCCATGTCTGACACAACCCTCTTTGGAACACCATGCAGTCTGACCACATCTCTAATGAACACCTGTGCCGCATCACTTGTTGAATACGTAGTAATCACTAGAATGAATTTTTCTACCTTAGTCAACATTTCCATCACAACCATGATGGAATCATGTTGTCTAGATGTCTTGGGAAAACCTGTGATGAACTCCATGGAAATGACCTCCCATTTCCACTCTGGAATCACAATCAGATGTTTCAACCCACCTGGATGATTACACTCTGCCTTCACCTATTGAAAATAAAAACACCAAGCCACAAACTCTGCTACATCCTTCTTCAGATTCGACCAATAATAAAACTTATTCACTTCATTTAATGTCTTATGAAAACTTGGGTAACCTGAATATGGTTTCGCATGAAACTCCCCCAAGATCACCTTCTTAATCTCACTAATGTCTGGAAAATATATATTATCTTTAAACCTAAACAATCCATCTTTTATGAGATGTTAGTCCACATCTTGTACACCTGCACCTATACCACTACCTCTACCTATACTTGTACCCTTCTGCAACTTGTGCACAATCTCCATATACCTATCATCCTGCTTAATTTCCTACAAGATCCTATCCTGTAAATCTGTCCCATAGGATCTCATAACTTCTATTTGATTTACCTGTATCCATTTTCTAAGAGCATCTGTGACCCTATTCTCTTTAATTTTGATGTATCTAATATTGAAGTCAAACTCATTGATCATGGCCAACAATCTAGCTTGCCTTGCATTCAGATTCAGTTCGTTAAATAGATACCTACTCCATTGTGATCACTCATCAATACAAACCACCTATCAAGAAGATAGTGTCTCCACATATTTAATGCATGGATGATTGTTGCTAGTTCAAGATCATGCATCAGATAGTGATTCTCATGTTCATTTAGTTTCTATGACTCATAACATACCACCTATCCTTCTTGCATAAGGACTCCACCAAGTCCTCTCTTTCAAGAATATATACATACTACAAACTCTTTGTATGGATCTATGATATTTAACACTAGATCATGTGTCAAGAACTACTTAAACTTCTCAAAACTTGCCTCACACTCCTCCTTCCATTAAAACTTCTTACCTTTCCTCTGAAACAATGTAAAATGATAAGCAATCTATGAGAAATTCCTGATGAACCACTTGTAATAACCTCCCAATCCCATGAAGGATCTCACCTCATTTAAATTTCTAGGAATTTACCACTCCATGATAACTCTTACCTTTTCTAGATCCACTGATATTCCCTCCTTGGATACAACATGTCCCAAGTAATGTAACTCACTATGAAATAAATTGCACTTGTTGAGCTTAGCATACAACTGATGCTCTCTCAACAATTTCAACTCTGCTACCAAATGCTCGACATGCTCTTCCTCATTTTTAGAGTATACCACTATGTCATCAATGAACACAATAACAAAATTGTCCAAATAAGGAACTATTCATCAAACACATAAAGGTATCTAGAGAATTATTCAAACTGAATGGAACTACAACAAACACATAATGCACATACATCATCCAGAAAGTTGTCTTGTAAATTTCGTCTTCCTTAATGCATACCTGATGTTATCTAGATCTCAAATCAACATTCGAGAACACTATTTCTCCCTTCAATTGATCAAACAAGTCATCAATCCTCGACAAATGATACATGTTCTTGATGGTCACTTTTTTCAACTGCCTATAATCAATGCACAATCTCATAGTATCATCCTTCTTCTTTACAAACAATATCGATGCGCCCCATGGTGATACACTTGTCCTAATGTATCCTTTGTCAAGCATATATTTCAGATACAAATTTGAATCTATCAACTCAGGTGTGCTCATCCTGTAAGGTTATTTTGATGTTGGAGTTGCCCTTGGTACCAAATAAATAGAAAATTCTACTTCCCTATGTGGTGGAAACTCTTAAATATCTCCAAGAAATACATCCTGAAACTACTATATAATTGGGTACCTTCTCAAAACATTTGCATCATCAACTTCCTTATCTTTTTCATTAGAGATATGTACTCTAAATAACACACACCCTTTTCTATAACTACGCTTAGCATGCATAGTTTTCACCATCCTAACTGATGTGGCTTTCTTCTTTCCCTGTAAGACTCTTGGTTCCACATATTCATCCAACCACTCAATGGCTTTGTCATAACAATACACCTTGGTCCTATGAAGATATATCCATTCCATACCCAGTAGCATACTTTATGATCCCAATGAAAATATGATCAAGTGCACTGATGTAGACATTCCATTCAACTCAAATGCACAAGCTTTTACCCAATGATGAACTATTTTCTTTGTACCTATAGCCAACTGCACTAACCAAGATTCAACATCCACTTCTTTATTAAAACCACACTTATCCACCAATTCAGGTTAACATAACTATAATTTGATTCAGTTTCAATCAAAATAGAAACAACTTGATCACAAATCTTACCGTCCATCTCAATGATAGATGCATGATGGTAATGCTCTGACTAGCATCTCCAACAGTCTATGCTTCCTGTGCACTATATATCTAAGGCCTAACACCTTGGTTCTATGGAAAATCTCTCTTAAGGTGTTCCTTACTGCATGTCCAACACTCCAACCATCCAGTACCATCGCCTATATGATGCTTCTATGATCCATGTCCCTGTCTCACTGCATTGAACTTATTTTGTGGTGCCACATATTATTTCTCTTCTCCATTTTGAGGCATTTTTCTTTTCGGCTACCATTTACCCTTAACTTTATCTTTCCCTTTCCATCCTTGCTGAGATCCATTCTTACGCTTTGAATATTCATAGAAATGCTTCAAATTCCAAATAACTTCCTCAAGTGACAAAGGCTCATCATACTCAATATGATCTCTAAATGCTAATGGAAATCCACTGGAAATCACTGAACTTTCATTAGAGAACATTTGAGGTCTAAAATGGGCCTCCTAAGAAAAATGTACAACCAAGATAAACTTTATAAGAGCCAATAGGATTCAATATGATGATTTCAACCATGGGGGATGATTCACCATTTTTGGGGTAAAAAGCTAAAAAGCTAAAAAATAAAAAAATAATAACACTACTTTTTCAACTTGTATTTTCAACTTATCTCCCTAAGGTTTTACTCAAATTTTGAGTGAGGGTACTGGTTGGATGAAAAAATTGATTCATCACCCAAGGAGTAACCATGTTGCATATTTTCAATGGACCCTGCTACACGAAAAATGATAAATACATGAAAAAACGTTTTTATGATCATGTTTTTCATGTATTTCTAATTTTTAGTGTAGCAGGGCCCATCAAAAGTATGCAACATGGGTACTCCTTGCATGAGGAATCAAATTTTTCATCTAATGAGTGTTACCTCTCAAAATTTGAGTAAACCCTTAGGGAGATAAGTTGAAAGTACGAGTTCAAAATGTAGTTTTTTATTTTTTGCCTCTAAAATTTAACGATGTAATCTAATATTATTTTATTATTTTCACTATTATTTTATAATTTCCTTAGGAGGGCCATTTCAGACCTTAAAATTACCCTAATGAGCCTTATGTCTTTAAGATATGGTACATATCTCACTAGATCCAGGAACTTGGTCGTATACTCCTCATATGTCATCAATCACATCTTTAGCTCATAGAATTGTTTGGCCTTACCGTCGTAGTACATTTATAACAAGTACTTATTCCTGAAAAGCCTCTTGAAATCATGCCAACTCAAGTCCTCCATCCTAATTTGTCTGACCCTCTTCACATCTTCCCACCAGATATTTTCTTTACCTTTCATGCTGACGATAGCAATTTTGGCCTTCATGTTTTTTGTGTACTCATGACACTCAAAGAACTTGTTCATCCCAAGTATCCAAGCCTTTGAATATTCTATTTTCTTCATGTCTGCATCAAAATTAGGTGTCTATGCTTTCTTAGAATCATCTAGTAAGTACCCCCTGTAACTCCTCCTGTAAGTATGATAATGATAACAATCATAGTGTCTGTCAGATCCAGAACTAGAATACTACTTGTGTCCATCACCTCCCCTATCCGGAGTATCGAATAGTCTGTCATCTGTAAACGTGTCATATTTATCCAACCTGTTCCCACCATGAGATGTACTTACATATTCCCCATTATTTTTGTCCTCATTTCCATGGTTGATTCGAAGTGGCCCTTGTCATTGCAATTCCAACAAACTTTGAAGGAGTATTACATTAACCTATGCTTGTTTCTCTTGTGCTTGTATGATTCTATTATTTTCTTTGTACAACTCCTTATTTCTTCCTTCAAGCTTCTCAATGTGTCCACTAAGAGTGCCCAACACCATGTTGTTGATCTGATTCATAGGGAGAATCTCTTTAGTCTACCATCTTGCTAGTCATTTTGATCTCTTTCCTGCAAGGCATACTATGTCATCTAAACAAAATCACAATAAACCAACATACCTTAGCATAATTTGGGGAGGATATCTGATCTGCAAGATCATCCAAAATTTCATAATACATGTACAATCATAATCATAACAACATATAGACATATAAGAAATATCAATTGTACCAACACATAAACATCATTCTAGCTAGATTCCAATCATTAATGCATGACCATATGAACTACACATACCATGACCTCATGCATGACAAAAACAATGATACAAATACACATTTGACAACATGTAAGCACTCACACACATAACAATGCATAAATAGTCATACACTCATGATGACACACTTTGCAAAAACAACATCCTCTTTCACATGGCAACATCACTACAACCATGGCCGACACCATGCATATGCAACAAGCATATAGACCACAAGGGTGATTAATACATGTGCAACCAAAATTATTGCATGACCAACACACACTGCCCATCCAATCCAAGGGGTGAACCATGCTTTAATACCACTATGTAACACCCTCCTCCCACATCTACCCAAGTAATGGCCAACCAAGGTAAACATGCAACAAGAGGGTACTATGATCTGATTCAACCTCCTATGTGACCTTAAGGAAGTGGAATCAATGGAAACACGTCACACAGACCTTCCACATCAGCAAAAGAAAAAACCAGGAGCCATCTCAACCACTCTGATAGCTAGTTCTGTGTCCCACTGGGTTTTTAAACCATTAAACCCCTAGACACTCCCTTGATATGGACAGGGGTGCATCTGGGAGGCTTTGGACACTCCCACAACATGGGCATGCGTGCTTCTAGGGAATTTTTTCCTTAGACTTGTGCCAGCATCCCCGATATTTGAGCCACATTTTAAGGCCCAGATCCCATATCACTGCCCAGAACTCAATGACAGGTTCATAAATGGATTATAACAATGGAACAATGATATGATTGTAAAAACATTGACAAGGTCCAGACTAGACCCTTACTAGCCATGATAGGTGTTTCGTCAAACATATCACAAATATAAAAGCTACAGGTATAAACAACAGATTTGATCATAGGGATCCAATACTTATATGAGAATCTCTAAGAAGAATTTTTCCTTTACATCCTTAGCTACATTATCATCTATTAGGTCATAGATACATTGTTCATCCATTTACAAATAAAAATATGAGGAGAGGTACACATCATCACTGTCATAATGCATGCTTATAACTACCATAATCACAACACAAATATCAAGGATACATCAGCCATATAATCTGCATATAAACCATTACATTTACACATAATATTTCAAGGAAATTACCTATTACTAATGAATGCAAAATCCAACCCGAGATGGGACTATCATGCTCCACCAGACTATAGATTGGCTGAGACAAAAACTCTCTTCAGCCAATCACCCCCATGCCATATTACAAGCATGAATGTGGAACTCAAACCAAAAGAACCAACTAGGGAATCCCTAGGCTAAACTACCTCACCCTAATCAATAGAAACCAATCTTTACCGGAATCCATCCTGGATCACTAGGCCATAAAACAAGCATGAATGCCACCGTATTTCTCCACCTACACCGTGAGGAATTTCCTGTCTCCTAGTATCTCAAGCTTTGCTGTAATCTTGATCTAAGTGGATATTGGTGGCCACCCACCTATTCCACTTGGGGCCCCACCATTGTCTCTTTCAGTTTTTTATTTTTGGCACAACTTACTATTTTTTACAGTTTTTCAGGTTCTGAACTTCTGGAGTTGTTTTGAGGCTCTAAACAACGTTTTTTTGGGAAAATAGAGAGTGTCCAAGCCTTTATTTCTTGCACTAAAAGTTGTACTCCTCAGATATATATTTCTAATGAGCTATTGAGCACGTCAAACGGAGATTGTATGCCAAAGTTACGTCCTCGGGAAGTTGAAACACCAATTTACCCAAACGGGGCCCATAGTTTTGGCGCTTCATCTCCTAGGGTTAGGTTTTTGGGATGTTTAGGGTTCTCCATTGTTTCTCAATAATAAATAGGCCCTCGCGCCTCATTGTAAAGCAGTTCAGAGGTCTGTAGCCACCACATCTCTTCTCAGAGATTCGCTACCAGCACCCTAGCTATTTTATTTCTATTATGTCTGTAAGCATCTTTCTGTTATTTGATATTAATGAAATGAAGTGTTATTTCCGCTGCATCTCTGTATTTATGGTTATGTGTTTATTCTGTTGCGTTCCTGCATAAATCCGGATCAGTGGTATCAGAGCGGTCTGCTTTTTCTCTATCCTTCTTTGCATGTCCCCAATGGGAGTTCAGGCATGAGGAGGTTTGGGCTTCGATCTCCGATTGAACCATACAAGATCAACTCGCAAAATCCCGACGACCTGTCATGGGGGACCTAAAAGAAGAGTGGGGGAGAAAGAGATCCTACTCTGCTGCTTGCTCAAGGTCTCAAAAAAACAAAGGAACGAATGATGGATAATCCTTGCCTGTGTTGTTCAACGACACCCACCACCATTTATCTCAGATCCCAACACCACTGGAGGTGCGACTCCTTTTAAGGTACAAGTAAATTTTGACATTCCCATATTTGAGGGTCAAATAGATGCAGATGTCGTAGATAGATGGTTGAGTCTATTAGAAGGATATTTCTCGGTTCATGAATTTTCCGACAGGGAGAAGATTATTTTTTCACTCCTCAAAGCTGCCCCCCATGTCAAGGATTGGTGGGAAACCCACTGTGAGAAAAAGGATGAGACAAAACCCTCTTTGTTCTCAACCGTACCCACTTGGAATTCTTTTCGAGATGCCATCAAGGAAAAATACTATCCCGTGGGGAGCTATGGGGACAAGTACATACAATGGACCACGCTGCGACAACAAAGGGATCAAGATGTGCATGAGCTGAAGAATCTATTCCATACCCTGTGCATAAATTTGGGTATCAAAGATTCTCCGTCAGAGTTCCCTACAACACCCAACCAACTTAAAATTTTGTCTTTGAGCATAAGGAAAAGTTAAAGTTCCGGAGGGTTAAGTCGTTTGTGCTAAACTTTGAATTTATAGAAAATCACGAATTCCCGCGAATCTCTAAGTTCGCAAGGTCGCGAGGTCACACCTCTCTTGAACCATCACATCGTGCGACCCTGTGACCTCATTAATTGTCCGCACGTGCGACCTTTTTATAAGTAGGAGGTCGCTTGGTCGCATTATGCATGTTTGACGGATAGGAAAAAATGCCTCTGACAAGTCGACTGGCGCGCGATTTTCCCGGGTAAGTTGTCGTTTCCCTCCTGCTATTTCCTTTTATGTTTTTTCTTGCCTAATCTTACTTTCCCCAACTTTTAAATGGCCCCCTGTCTTGGCTATGATTTTCATTTGACACTTAGGGCTTCCCCTTCTTGGTCCTAACATTCACCCTGCTTGCTTGACCTTGCCACAGCTCCCATCTTGACTCCCATGGCCTGTATATTGCTCCAAAAACTCTCCTCCTCCTCTGTCTAGGCTCAATTAACCTTGTGATGTTCAAGTTAAAGGGAAAGAGTCTCCGCGCAACGCGCGCCAAAACCCCGGCAAGCCCTAGCGCGACCTGCGACTCGTGTGACCCTGCGACCCAGTCACTAGGTCACCAATCGCTCTTTTGCATGTCTTCTTGTGGCTTCGTGACTTGGCGACCTTGCGACCTAGTCACAGGTCACATAGTCGCTCACCTGTCAGTTTTCTAACATTTGCGACCCAGCGACCTGCGACCTGGTCACAAGGTCGCAAGGTCGCACTTTCGTCATTTTCCCCACAACTAGCGACCCAGCGACCCACGACCTAGTCGCAGGGTCACAAAGTCGCACTTCTATCATTTTTCCACTACTTATGACTTAGCGACCTTGCAACCTAGTCACAAAGTCGCAAAGTCGTAGGTCGCTAATTCAGTTCTGCATGTGTCCCCTGTTGAAATAATTTATAGTTGTACCTAGTTTTGTATCATCATGGCATCTTTCTTATCGTGGGATTCTTTCATGAACATGACAGGTGAATTCAAAGCAGACTTAAAGTGTATCCCTGTCCCCACAGATTCAAGCGACATGGGACCCCCAGTAGGTCGAAAAAAAGGAAAGAGCCTGGAAGAAGAGGACATAGAGATGGAAATACCCATTTCCCCGCCCCTGATTCACAGAGATACCCTGTGCACATTTGCCAAAGGGGACAGTATGCGTTGGTAACAGGTGTACCAAGAGTTCACTCGACAAGAATTCCCAGAGGACCTCCCTGATCGGGAAGTATACATACGAGTCAAAAGGTCAAAGCTCCATCTTGCAGGTGCGCATCCGGCTATATTCCCATGTGCGGAGGTCATAGATTGGATTATACAGAACACTGACCCCAAGAAATTTGTAATCAGGGACAACGAAGGCAAGGCTTTCGCAACTCTCAAAGGCTCAGATGCTCCCGTTCACTACTCATTGCCTGAAAAAAAGGAGGATTTTACAGAATATTGGGCCATCGCCCATGCAGTCCCCATAGTGGACACTCTAAAAAGGTGGTGGGAGGAGCCTGAGAAATTCAAGGTCAAGAAGGAGCAAGAATATCCAATGGCAGGCCTTAAGAAAGTATATAAATTGGTTGTTGCTATGCTTTAAAGATTGTACAGGCGCCCTGATGCCACCACCTTCAGCGGCACATGGGCAACCCTCATGGAGTATGTCACGATGCACGACACCCACTTCAACTGGGCCAGCATACTGGCAACCTCCCTTCATACAAACATATCCTCAGCATTGGTACCAGATGAAGGGTTGCCTTCTAAATTTTACATGGCCTCTTATTTGTTGGATGTTTTCTATTCAAGGTGCCACTTTGAAGGATGGGTGCACAACTGGCATCCAAAACAGACCCGTGTGATCCACTTACAAACCAAAGTATTTTGGGATTCCAGATATAAGAAGGACATAGAGCCAATCTCTCAAGTTTTCATCCCATCTCTTTATAGAAAATTGTTCGGCCAAGACACTCCCTACATGTCTTGGCGAGCCATGGAGATGCTAGGCAAGGTTGCGCATTGGTTCCCTTTTTCCGAGTACACATTCATTCGATTTTTTGGCTCGTACAAGGCCTCCCATGCTATGCCTCGATATGTCACAGAAAAAATGCTCATGCAAGAGGTCTGTTTCCAAATGTCTGTCGGTTTCTCTAGGGTCCTGACCAAGGGTAAGAAGAAGCCATGGACTACGCTACCCCTCACTATCAGTTCTTACACAATCGGAGATTTCTGGGAGGTAGAGGCAGAAGCAGAAGAGATGAAAATTTATCACCTTGCGACATTAGAACACCGGACCTATGACCCAGAAAGGATAGTCCCTGATCACTACAAGTGTGCTAAGTTCAAATGGAACTATCAACACACGGATTTCCCGGGTGAAGACGAGAGAAGAAATTGGTATAATGCAGACCGGCAACTTGCTCCGGGGGTGGACTCTGATAAAGAAGACCCAGATGACCAAACATTGGAAGACAGGAGCCGTGAATTGGGAGGCGCTTCTTCTTCTTTGGCTAAAAATCCTCAAACTAGTACAGGGCACAACACTTCTACCCAGCAGAAAGAACTAGAAGCTAAAGCCTAGCAAGAAAGGGAGAAGAAGATAAAGGAAGACGAAGATAAGCGCAAGAAGAGTCTAAGGTCGGAGCAAAAGAAGAAGCAGGCCGAAGAAGCCAGAAAAAAGAAGGAGGAACAGGAGGCGGAGGCTGCGGCAGAACAAGAACTCAAGAAAGAATTAGACCAAGTGGAAGCCGAACGCCAGAAGAAATCAGAGCAAGCAGCAGTGGCTGAGCGTAAAAGGAAAGCCGAACTAGAAGCAACGGCAGAAGCAACGCGCAGACAGAAAAGAGAACATGACAAGGAAGAAGCCGAATGCCTTTGAAAAGAAGAGGAAGAAAAGAAAAAGAAAGAAGAGGCGGATCAAATGCTAGAGAACATCGAAGCATCTCCTCAGAGCACAGGATCACAAACTGAGCTACCTCCTCTCGAGGTACCTGTAGTCGGTACATGCACTACACTCTTCGATCTGAGTTCTTACGAAGGGCAGGAGGAGGAGTTATTTGATCTTACTAGGCTCACATACAATTAGTTCTCCTTCAAGATCCGACAGGAGAAAAGGAGATTCATGGCGCGAAATCCTTCTGCCTCATCCACAGTTGCGACGGAGAAGGACATAGTCTTAGACACTAGGACTAACTCGGTGATGATAGCATCGGCTGGCACAACTTTCGCTGCGGCCACAAAGGAGAACGTGAATAGAATGAGTAGAGAGATCTTCTCTCTACAAAATAGGTTGCAAGAAGCAGAGCAGAAGGAGGCAAGGGCAGAACAGGAAAAGATAGCATTAAGAGAGGAGATTCAGCAACTCCAAAACAAAACTGCCCCTATCAACGAAGTACCGCTCACCGTTCAAAGGGAGTCCGATATATTAGAAGCCACCATGAGACAAGTCTATGGGGAGATGTTTACCATAAAAAAAACAGTTGCCCCCTTGGTGAGAGCCCAAACAGAAACCAAGCAGAGGAGCAAGCAACTGAAAGAAGCCTCAACTTCCTTAGACAGGATGATGGATTGGACGATGCGGTACCCTCAGGCTCCTGAACACCTGCCAAAGAAAGACTGGATCCACACGCAAGATGCTAAGGTCCAGATCTAGATGAAAATGCAGTCCAAAGATAAACTATCCAAGGACCTAGACAAGGTGATGTCCGCTTACAAGCATATGATCAGCGACATCGATTCAATGCATATTTTACATCACATTCCATCACTGGGTGCATTGGAAGAAGAGAAGACATGGGAACAGGTGGATCAGGAGATCCAGGCATTTTTGCAGCCCATTAAGCAAGCCGCTACCACTTCTGACCTGGCAGCATCACAAGAGAACCTGGGCAAGTTTCTTGTCACACTAGTCTGGATCTACACCAAGCTCGCCTCCCTGTCCAACTTGGTCACGCAGAAATTAGAGACTCTAATCCCAAATGCCTTGGAGTGTCTGCATCGGTTGAAAGAAGAGGTTCCTTTGGTTTCCCCCATAGGGGCAGATTATCATGCTTGGCAGAACTTCCTCAAAGAACAACAAGTTGATGCCCCTGACCCCACGATCACGCGCACACCCTCATGAACAATTTGCAACAGGTCGCAAATCGCATTTCCCATCTAGGTCGCAGGTCGCATTTCACAGCTTGGTCGCAAGTCGCAAGGCAGCTCAACAGTTGGGCAGGCGAAAAGTCGGGAAGCCTAAAGGGCAAATTTTTGATCTATAAAACTCCCTCCGGGAAGATTGTAAAGGATTTTTTTTGGGACTCAAGAGTTATACAACATTGTATTGAAAGATAACACTCTTTTGCACATGAATACAGATACTTATTTAAACTCCTTTTGGATCTGATGTGTTTTGCTGTGCGAACACTATGAGTATTTATTATATAGTTTCAAACATCCTTTGATTAATGAAGCTGCACTTTTAATGGCATCATTTATGCATTATGGTTCCCTGTACTTGTGTTAATGATGTTCAGTTCATTTTGCTTTCTTAATGGATGTTAATGACTTTTTTTATTAGCATTCATTTCATCTTTCAAGAAGTAAAGGGGCGTTTCACCATAAAGAATTGTTTCTTTTGTGGTCAGAACAGCCTACAGGCATAACCCCAATGATGTGTTGTTAACAACACCTCCTTCGGCGTTTATGCTTTATTATTTGTCTCGCTACGCATAGTGTTATATACGTGTTTAACGCATCAATCATGTATCTTGTATCATTTGAATAAGTGTGTGTCCACAGGTTCAATTGAGTTCTTTTGAGACCAAAGGGAAGGTGACTTAAGCGGTAGCCGGACCCACACCCTGGACGGGATCCCTATTCTAAACGGTTTAGAGTTTAGTTGGGACTTTAACCAGGGAGATCCCCTGCTGTTGGCCGGACAGATTTTCCCGTCAACAGAATTGGCGCTAGAAGGAGGGCCTGAATGGCATCCTCCCATCATACAAGAAATATTCCGTCACAAACTCCCCATGGGGAGGTCATAAACGATGATGCTATCCCTCCTCCTTTGGAAGATGTTCAAGGGGAGGGGGATCCATATTATGAAATCACCAGAGAGCAGTTGAGAGCTCTGCGCCCAGTCGCCCGCAATCTCATCAGGGATTTGCGTTATACCCCAATCATGAATTTCTTGACCCATACTAGAACCCCTGTTGATAACCTCACTCGTAACGGTGCTCTGGTGAGTTCCTTTCCCCAGTTGGTAAATTTTATGGTTGAAGACCTCACCATTGCTGTCCAGAATAACGAACCGATTCCTGAGCTCCAAGGGGGCGAAGAGGAGGAACATGGCTTCAGTTAACCCCATCCTAACCCTCAGCCTAACCAAACCCAACATAACAACAACCAAGCCCACCCCCCACCTGGGGGAGGTGAGGGAAATAGAGGTCGAGAGAATGAAGGAGAGGGAAATAGAGCCCGCAGAAATGAAGGCGAGGGAAATAGAGCCCGCAGAAATGAAGGCGAGAGAAATAGAGCCCCCAGAAATGAAGGTGAGGGGAACAAAGGCCGAAGGAATGGCGGTAGGGGAGATAGAGGCTGTGGCCAAGGAAACCTAACCACTCACCGCCGTCAAAACCAAAATAGGCCACCTATCTACAATTGGGGATATCTTAGAAATTTGGGCAACCGTGAGGGGTATCAAGATGAACACTCTCGCCATGGGGGAGAAGCATCTGCGTCAGGCACGGGGAGTGAATCCGAATCTGAGATCAGGTACCATGAGCATGCCAGGAGGGTGCAACCACTTGCCTGGATGGCCCAGTACCCATTAGATATTTTGGGCCCCCTCCATGACATGCCTAGGCACCCTAAGAAGCATCTCCCCAAGTTTGACCCCGAGAAAGGCATATTGGCCGAGGATCATATAAGCAGCTTCTACCTTTCTCTGAAAATTATGAGGTTTCAAATAGATGACGTTGCTTGTCGCCTTTTCTCGCACACTCTTGAAAACAAAGCGGCCACCTGGTACCACTCCCTCCCAAGTGCCTCCATAACGTCATGGGACCAATTCCGTCGTCTGTTCTTGCAGAATTTTTCAGAAGACAAAACCCCTTCCATGCTCCTCACGGAGTTAAGCACCATTAAATGCCATAAGAAAGAAAAAGTCAGGGATTTCAATTAGTTCTTTTCCACCATTCTGCAAAAGTTTCCCCCAAACTTGGCGTTGGATGACTCCATTACCATAGACTACTATACAAAAGCTCTCCCTAGGGATATCGTCGTCTTCATAAAATGCGAAGCTCGAGCCACCCTTGCGGAAAATTACGCAGTTTCCCTCGCTTTAGAAAGAGACATGCTTTCTATAGGAGCCATTTATCACGAAGGGAGAGATGACCACAAACCAACCGCGAAGAAAATTCAGTGCTCCACACCCAAGACCGCTGATAAGGATAAGGATGCTTTTGACTTTGAGAGTATAGCAAAGACCCTTAAGCTATTGACAAATGAAGTCTCTGACTTGAAGAGAAAGGGCATAGAATCCACGATTGGTACTAAGGCACCAAAGCCCTTTTTTAGAAAGATTAACCCCAACACCAGCCGACCTCCGTCTAACCCAAACTGTCCTCAACGTGGAAGAGATAAGGAAAAGATAACTTTTTTTCTTTCCACCAGGCTGCCCACTCTGAAAAAACATGCCCAAAATGGATTGGTAGCATGACTGCAGTAGTAAATCAGCTTCTGGACGATCAGACCCCAGGGGATGTGGGGGAAGATGATGTTTCTGACCATGAATAAGATTCGCCCCCTGATGAAGAACCGGGGTCCTCTGTTCTCGCGTTTGACATAATCCGTGGGGAGAACAATCTTACCATCACTGATATCAATATGGCAGACGATCCTAAGGTCAAACCCGTATGAAATTACATCCTTAGAAGCAAAGGAATGGTCCCCGAACAGTCCTTTGAAGAGAAGAAAAGGGCTTTCTTAAGGAAAATTCTTCCCCCTGGGAATGAACAACAAGTTGCTCCTGAGAAGCCCATGAACAACAACACCTCCTTCGGCATTTATGCTTTATTATTTGTGTCGCTACGCATAGTGTTATATACGTGTTTAACACATCAATCATGTATCTTGTATATGCAGGTTCAATTGAGTTCTTTTGAGACCAAAGGGAAGGTGACTTAAGCGTTAGCTGGACCCACACCCCAGTTGGGATCCCTATTTCAAACGGTTTAGAGTCTAGTTGGGACTTTAACCGGGGAGATCCCCTGCTGTTGGCCAGACAGATTTTCCCGTCAACACTCCTCCAATATATCTTCCTCCTCTTACCTATCCTCCTCCTCTTGCATGTAGTCTTTGTCTTCTTCCATTGTGTCTAGGTCTAGAAACCCTAGGGAGATGAATTGGGAGTGAAATGTAGGTTTAGGGATTGGGGAATGGGATGGAAAATTTAAGGAGATAGGGGAAGGGGTTTATGAAATGAGGGAGGTGACAGGGAGTAGAAATGATAAGGGAATTGTGAATGGGAATTTAATTACAGGTTTCAAATTTTGGGAGCCTAGGAAAAATGAGTAGCCTAGGTCTTAGGGTATTGGGAATAAAGAGCTTATGGAAATGGGGATAGTGATATAGGGGGTGAGGATAGGGTCAATTATGATGTGGGAAGGGAATTAAGTCTTAAGCAGTGAAATTGAAATGTAATTTTGGATTTGACTGTGATACTAGGGTTTCAAATTGAATAAGACACCAAATCCTTTTAAACAACTTCAAACACCATTGAATTTTCACTTGGGAAGAATAGGGGTGGCTTAATTACACCTTACTTGCTTGCTGAAGATCGAGGAGTAACGTTGTTGAAGGACTGAGGCGATGGCATGGTGTTTTGAAGCTTGTTGAGCGTTTGTTGTGGAAGTTGGGCAAGTGCGTAGCGCAAAACGCAGGTGTGCCCTCCTTTTTCCAGGAGCGCATCATATAACGTTGGTGCACAGTGTAACACACAGGAGTGTCCTCAAAATGCTAGGTGCGCCCTCCAGATGTTCAGGTGCGTAGCATCGTCTTCAATAAAAATTTTAGTGCCTTCCCTATGTCCAAATTAATCTCATGATATTTCGTTGGAAATATATCTCTCTTGGCTACACAAAGGACCTATCAAGCACTAAAAATGATCAAGTATAGCCCCTCAAAAATCAATTCTCCCAAGACTGGTCAAAAACTAGTAGCCAAGGCAGTTGACCCTGTAGTAGAGGAATAAACCCTAGATAATTCACAAAAAACTGACAGTGACGTTGTTATTACTTAAGTAACATTAGCTAAGGTAGTCTAGGCCAACAAAGAAGAAGCATGGGATGTCAACTTTGGTATTGATGATTTTGTCATTGAGAGATATGAATGGAAGAAATTAGCCCTATCATTGCAATCTAACATAATCCTCCTTCGTGAGCATAAAAATATCATTTGTGATCTTAGGGAGGTTTGGGTAGAAGAACTTGCATTTTGTAGGTTCAAGTGGGAAACATTAAAAGAGGAGATAAGGAAGGAAAAATAATAATTGAAGGAGCTCATAGATGAAATTCAAGTACTGCAACAGGAAAAGGAACAAATGTATGACCTTGCACATGATTTGTTGAACAGCATAGGACCTTCCCCTTCCTACCCCTTCTTTTTGATGAGTAGGATGTTCTTTTTCAGATGATAGTGATAAAAGAGAAAAGACCTTATGAGTTCATTACGAGTGTTTCTCAAAGAAACACCGTAGAACAACATTTATTATGTGAGTTAAATATGCACAAGTATTTTTGTTGCAAAGAGAGAATGTTTAACCTCCCACCATATATTGGATATATTCAATTATGAGCCTTTACCTCGTTTTTTAATAACCACGTAAAATGGAAGATGGCCCATGACACTGTAACAACAAATCAGGAACAAAAGAAGTTCTAGAGTATAGGATAAGCAACTTTTATTGTTGTAGTGACCACAATTTTTGAAGGTTTTCTTGGATGTACAGAGCAAGATATTGTTATGGACTTTGTTCAACAAAAAGTCCTAGGGCTCTTCTCTCAATCTATTGACTTGCAAAAACATAATGCTCTGGAGGGAACTAAGCTCATCTGGGAGACCTATGGCAGTAATTTGAACAAAAGAGACTTTTATTTTTACCCTGACTATATACAATCCCTCTCAAAGGTGCCTTGGTATATCAATTGTATTAGGAGATATATACCTGATTGGTTTGGCTTTAGACTACGATTTCCTTTAATATGGTTGCTTGTGAAAAAATATCAGCATTATTGTAAGCTCAAACAAGGAGATGCGGAAATTTGTTGGCTAGATTTAATTATTTGCAATGGCTATAGAGCTATTGTGAATTATATTGTAAATACTTATGATTTCATATAAATTCATTTACAACTCTCCCATTTGAAGAAAGAGTTTGAATGATCAATAGTCTGCATGCGGACATGTAGTTGCTTTAGTTGGGGGGAGATGTTAGGCTCAGGAATTGGAATATTTTTATCACCTTTTTCCTTATATTTTTTCTATTTTGTCCTCAATAGTCACATCCTTTATACCTAATACCCCATCTTTTAATTCACGTATGTCAAATATTTATGTGACTCTAATCCACTAAGTTATGCTTGCATTTTAAAGGAGAACAATTATTTGGGGTGTTTACTAACAATATGTTGAGGAAAATATCTACATGATGACCTAGCTAGGTAAAGATGTTGTTACTCCACCATTTTCAAGATGTTGTTAGTCCATAACCTTATTATGATGTCATTCCAAGATTCCACTTTACTGATACTCCAACATACCCATGTCACTGTAAAAGTATCGATTTTGTTTCACGTTGTTGTTATGTACATTGTTACTTAACATAGACAATGTGGTTTTCTTTGACAATGGGGATTCAATTCTTCTAAACTACATGCTCAATTTGGCCACAATTGTTATGATTCCCAAATTTTTTATCATTTTCTAATTGAGGTAGTCATTTTGGAAACAACTTTATACAATTTGTTGTAATTGGTTATTAAGAACCCTTAGTTAGTTTTATTTGAACAACTTGAGGATTGAAATATTCTCAATATTTTTCATGTTTCATTTATTGCTACGAATGGATGTAAATGGAAGCATATAAAATGGGATCTACCTGCCTTGAGAAGGGGTTGGCATTATCTTTCTCTCAGACTGTGCATATGTATTTTCCTTTATAATTAATGCAAGACCCAACAGGTTTGTGGCTCATTTATGAATTATTGTGTAACATGTAGGTTATGAGCTTTTCTCCAACTCCCTATTGAGGAAGGCCCCTCCTCTTTATTATGGATTTTTGTTATAGTACAGGTAGCGTAGATATTTTATTTCATTAGCTTCTGGGTTATAAATTAGGTTTCCTTGAATTGAAGTTGATTTGTATTATTGATTTATGTGTGACTAGGGTACTAGTATTACTCATGATAGTTTGTAGTTCTTGAATGCAGGTTACTATTACTCAATCATAGCCATTGTACATCTTTACCATAACCATATTATTACTACTAAAATACATTGTTGTTACATATTGTCACTATAAGGAAAAGACCATCTAGTAGAGGTTTTTGCGGAAGCCCCTATAAAAATATCCCAAAAATTCGTTTGTAGTGGAGATGGGCGAGCGAATGATTTTGTAATGGTGTGTTTATAATATAACAACACACTTGTGTGTTACTATACACATAAGTGTCGGTGCCTAATAGAACGTCATGCACCGTGGAAAATCTATTTAAAAAAAAGAAAGAAAGAAAAAAACACTAAATAGAAAAAACACAATGATGCGTATACTAATCGGTAGCGCCTGAAAAGGGTTAAATTTACAAAAATGTAGGGCATGAAACTCATTTTTCCTAGTCCAGTGCCATACTGTGATGACACCCCAGTGCTAAAATAGTACGATAACAACCCTTTGTGTACATTATTTATAACACTGAAACAAGGTTAAATTTAAAAAATGTTGGAACTAAAATTCTTTTCACCGTATTAGTGTTATATCAACTAGAAGTACTAGTGTCATTCTTGTTTTGAAACGCCCTGTTGCGTACTTAAATACAACATTGCTTTTGTGTTTTTAATTTAAAAAAAATGTGGTGCCATATTCCCACAAAGTAGCAATGTGGTTAATGCATTAAAACACCTAGTGTGTCTTATCAAGAGCACCACTATAGAGTTTTTAATTTAAAAAAAGAAAAATGTGTCGTTATATTCCCACGAAGCACCAATGCCATTCATGTATAAAAATTCCTTGGCGCATCCTAGAAATAGCACTGCTAGGGGGGGTTTTAATTTTAAAACAATGTGGTGCTATATTTCCATGAAGCACTGACGTAGTTCACGTATTGAAACACACTGGTGTGTTATGACAAGAGCACCACTATAGGGTTTTTAATTATAAAATAAATAAATTAATTAAAAAAAACAGTGCTCTTGTAGATAGGACACATTGGTGTTGTAGTAATAACACATTGAAACAGGGTCAAATAAAAAACTCTACTGGTCATAAATTACATTTTTACCATTTCGAGTGTTGTAGAGCTCTGAAGCACCGGTTTCACTCTTGCCTCACGCAAACACCCTGACATTGGAGCTTCTCTTTCTCACCATCCTTTTCTACCATGCTTAGTTCGTCGCTTTCCAATTTTCTCAAACAGTGGTGAAACTTGTTTTTCTCATTTATGTGTCAATTATCCCTCCCCAATAAGAAAATGTCTAGGTAATATCTATGTGTCTCTCTAATTTGATTTTGTAGCAGATTATAATGGAAATTAGATCAATAAATCCATTGATTTTTAATTATTTTCTTTCTTGCTCGATGTGTTCGATAAGTTCAGCTCGCACCAATAGCGATGTGCTCTGTAAGCTAAGAGGGTGCACCATCAATCAGTGCATGAACCTAACGCGTCGTTGTGTTCTCAGTGCATATTTTAAATTACAATGCACTAGGGAAAGCTATAAATAATACATCGGTGCATACATTTTTAGGTTTCTCCTAGTGCGTTTATATTTACCAAACGCATCACAAATATAATATTAAAAAAATATAGCTCAGTGTGTTCTATACCTTGAACATTCCATACTGATGTGAAAAGGTGTTATACATACGCACGAGTGTGTAAGGTTGTATATGCACCTCAATTAAAATGTATGTATGTGGACCAAAAGTGATGCGTCATATGTATGTCCACATTGTTGCAGGTGATATTTTGTTTGGTAGTGCACCAGAGTCAGTGCATTACTATTTTTTGGGCACAATGAAATTTTTTTTTTCTCTTTTTAATTCAAAATTATGTATCCATATTTATAAATACAATTTCCATTTAATACAAAAAAAAATATGTTTTATGTATGTGGTTTGTATACTTTATATTTCAATCATGAAGTAGATATGTGAGCAGAGGGAGAAATAGTAGGAGCAGGAGGAAATAGTGGATCTATACAATGTCATCCGACCATGGGAGGCCCGAGAGAGGGAGAGGGATTTATACCCTCGCCCTATTAGCACATAAACCTAAGCACTCTTGAGGAATGTAGGCCTCCTAAAGTACTATGAGGAGGATACATCCCTAAAGGCGCATTATGGCTTGCTTGCACAGCTGATCTGTTGGTGGGATTCCGACCAACAGTCTTTCCAAGTCGATCCTGACATGTGGTATAAGCCCTCTAAGGAGGATATATATTTTATCACTGACCTATCCAAGAGAGGGGAGGATTTTCCCAAGTTCCCTTATTTCCCCCATGGGGTTGCAATAGAGAGTTACCTTGTCTACTCTCAGAGATATGTTGGGGGTCATGTGGTCCGCCCAACATATTTTAAGGTGCATGGCGAAGAACTATAGATTACTTCTTTTGTTACACAGGAGTTTAGGTGCCTCTCATTATTAATGATCACCATTGCACAATATACTAGTGATGGGAAACACGTTATTTTCCTCTTTCGTTTTATGTCGATTATTTGATGCAGGCACCACAATGTATCAGGTGGTCTTCCATATTTTTGAGGCAGTTTTGTACGGCTTTAGATAGATGATGTGCCCAAATACATTGGAGGACGAACTTCCCTTTCGCTTCAGAGATTTTTTGTTTATTTTTTGAGAGGCTTCCAAAGACGAGACCTACATTTGACTATTTCCCTCTTGGGCCAATGATTAAGGTGCAGATGCGCATGTGGGGCCAAATGATGCCCAAGAGGGGCCTTCTGGAGTAATTGGCTAGGATTTCCACCCAGGCATTGGCACTATTTTCCAGTGAGAATGAGCACGCGTTTATCTTGTTGGTGTTTTCGTATGCGGGTATGGATTGGAGACAGTGTACCAACATCCTCTTCACACCGGATGAGCCTTCATATGATAGAGGTAATATTAATGTTTTATTTAAATTAATCTACTTGCATTTTATTGTCTTAATTAATTAGAATAAAATGGATTATAACACATTATTTAACTTTTTTTATTAAATTGTTTAATGAAATTGTCTAAGTATTGTAGTGTACTATATATTTTGTAGACATCGACACGTTCCTAGGGGACATGACTCCTCCCCCACCGGATGGAGAAGATGAGGAGATGGGCAAGGCCTAAGAGTGTAAGGAACATCTTGAGATGCATAGGGGTGTGGGAATCCATGCTCGTAGGGCAAGTTTCAGATTTAGAATGGACTATTGCGACCAATTGTCTCAAGTTTTGGTTGAGGAGGGAGTTTGCCCTGAGAAGGCTCGAGAGATCAGCACATATCCTAGGTTGTGGCACTTTCGTCGGAGCTAGAAAGCTATTTGGTAGTGAGGAGGGATGCAAGGAATGTAGCGCTAAATACATTACATGCGTATTCGTTGAAATGGAACTAAGAAATGGCACCCAAGGGGGCTTCTGATTTAATTTTACCTTAATTAAATTGGAAGAGAAATTGTAATCTCATCTCATGAGTTAACTAGGTCATAAAAAATGATTTAGCTTAGGAAATTCGAGTTGAAGGTCATAGAGGAGGCATGTAGAGTTCTCCCATGATTTTAGGGGGTCCAGTTACAGTGATTTGTGAGTTGTAATTAGTTAACTCAAGAAATTGAGTTAAAATCAGTTTAACTAGTTCTAACTGAGAGATGAACTAGTGATAGGTCCAGTGAATTAAACACAAGTAGTGATCAATCATTTAACTGATAATAGTTGTTTCATGTCAGTTCTAAGGAAGGCCCAGTTGAGACTAAGGTTAAAGGATGATAACTATCAGTTGTATAATTAGAAAATTGTACAGGTCAGTTATAGAGTCATGAGGAAGCCTATGATGCATTTCGCAATCAATTCCAATGAATTTCCTATTTAATAGGACAAAAATTCCTCCAGGAATGCGTGAGCAAGGATAGTCTAGCAGAGGTTGAGAATTGGTTAATTATTTAACTGATTTTTCCTAGATCAGAGTGATATAGTTGGCAAAGTGCAGGAGTTTCTCAGTGAGATAAAAGCATTGTATTGTTTCATGATGTTGACTTTATACAATATATATATATATATATATATATATATATATATATATATATATATATATATATATATATATATATATATATATATATATATATATATATATATATATAGCGGGGTTTTAGGAAGTGTGCTATCCCCAGATACATCTTGTGTTGTGTGGTCCATTATTTCTTTCTTTTACTTGTTATGTGATTGTGTCGTCGTGTTTTGTTTTCGCAAATTGTAGAAGGATTCAATATTTTATTTTCGTACATTACAATATCAAATTGAATCCCGTTGATATATTTTCTACATGGTATCAGAGCGCCATGAATCACAATAGAAGAGAAGAACAGAGTTTGTTTTGAACAAGTTCGGATTTGCAGATTTATTCTTCAGGGTCCAGTAGATCAAGATGTCTTTCAATGGCTTGAGACTCGAATATTCCCTTGAGGGAAATTCGAATTACATAGCATGGAAGAACAGGATGGAGGCAGTGCTCGAGGTCAACGGACTAAAGGCATTCACTGACACTGATATTCCTCAGCCCGCCGTAGTAGATGCTCGACAACTTGATGCATGGAAGAAGAATGTATAAAAAAATAGAAGGATCTTCTTAGAGGGAGTTCGAGATCATATTTTCTCGAGTTTCCACAGGAAGGAGACTCCATATTCTATGTGGAAGGCCTTGATAGATCTGTTTCAGAAT